>JAOBSW010000655.1:0-76108 GCA_026214975.1 Gentiana macrophylla | reverse complement strand
ATATATCGATCACGATCCAATATGATCATTACAGCAATAAGATGACAATTAATTCAAACAATAAGAATGAAATTTGCATCAAATTTGGAAAAGTTGTTTTCAAAATTGTAAGATTTAAGTATTGACTTAATTCTTTAATCATTGCTAAAGGTTAATTAAATAGTCAATGTTTTGAATGCGATTCAAAATGTTAAATAAACTATTTAATAAACTTTAGATTTTCAATATGAAAGGAAATTAAAGACATAGCACTTGTGATATTTCTCAAAGTCTTATGAAGACTCAGTAAGAAATATTTCAAGTGCTTGAAAGATAAAAGAAAGTTCTGGCATGTGCTTAAATAGAGAATTTATTGAAGTTTCAATTCTAGGCAAGTGTGTTGAGATAAATCCATCTAAGTTCAAGTCAACTCTTAGATATATGATATCTTATGAGTATGATTAAATTAGAACAAATTCAATTATAAGGAATAAATGTTATCCGATAAAGTTGAATGGTCAATGAATCGACATACTAGATTGGTGTCACTATATAATTGATACATGTGATGAAATCTCAACTAAATGTTTATATGGGCTTGTTATCCTTGATATTTTGTGGTTTATTACAGACATAGTCTACGATGAAGAGAATCGTATATTCAAATGTCATTACGGCGATGTCACGAGCTGCGTGATTATGAATCATGTGGGTATCGATATCTTATCAAAGATGACTAAAATACCACTTTTATAAAAAAGGTTATAAAATCTAGAAAGTTGTCTAAATCCTAAACATACGATGTTTGTTGGATTATGACAATTAAAAACCTGAATAATTGTTTATTAATCTACATGACTATTTTGGAATAGTTGAATGTACTTGGTGAAGTACAACAATTCAAAAAGCCGAAAAGTTCGAGCTAGTACGAATATGAGATTGATGAGCTATTAGAAATTAATCTCCCGTTGGATTGAAGCAATCAATACCTAGCCAGGGTTTTGAAGTAAATGCAGAAATAGAATCAGATTCTCTCTTGAAGGATACCATCTTTGGGATATGCAATTAGATTGTGTTCTAAAATGGAAACAACACTTTATATGGTAAAGGTGTGGCGTAAGCCATGCAAAGTATCACTTACATGTTTTGGGACGAGTTGCCTTATATGATACATATACTTAACCGAGTTCCAATGAATAAAGGTTGAATAAATTCCATATCGGATATGGAATTGATGACATCAAATCCATCTTAACCGATGATTTAGGGTTGTCATGCTTACTAGCAAGCACGCATGGTGAAAGGCTTAGAACCAGGTATGACATATGCAACTTTGTGGGATATCTTAACAAGTACACTATATGTTATTTACTTGCCGTGGAGCAAAACTATTTTTCTCCAAACACGTCATTTCTATAGCAAGTATCACTTCAAAAGAAAATAGTGGGAGTAAATTTAGATCTCAAAAGAGTTTGAGAACCACAAAGAGATATTCAACCATTGGAACATGAGCATACGACATAGCAATGAGGTGTAAAACACCTTTTACTCGTGCACACAAATGTTCTATAAGTCTATGGATAACCTCGAGCCTAAAAAGGTGATGGTATGTTCATCTTGAAGAATGAATATCTCCGACTTATGAAGGATTGTTCGAAAGGCAAGATTGAGATATATGGCGGGGAGCCATAATATCTCGAATTAGATTCCATCGGTGACAACCAAGTTGTGAACCTACTATATCTTACCTAGAGGAATGTCACTGAAAGGCTAGCATGGATAGTAATATGATTACCATAAGGTTATAGTAATGGCTAAAGTGTGCAGGTGTAAACCTTGTGATTATCTTTATGCTACCAGGTGAGCCCGATTATTGAGACTATGCTTGTTATAAGTTCATATCATTGGCAATATGATTGTTGGTCATATTTCAAATTTTAATGATGAGTGCTAGACTAGCTATTATAGAGCAAAGAAAAATATGCCTAGATCAAATGTATGAGGTTTATTAGAGTTTGATCTTTGTATGGATTTGATCAAACAAAAAACCTTTGTAAGTAGGTCGGTGACTTTATCACCGGACACCTGCCTAGGTGATGTAGAGTGTCTAGGTCATTAGACTTACTAGGGACCTCACTAAGGCCCGAAGGTGAGGTTCAAACTCGGTTATTGAAGGCTAAGGGATCAAACTTAGTATTTAAAGTCAAGGATATGGAATCGAAATTTAGGGAAATGCAGTGATTAGCTAAGCGATTACATATACCTTGTGTACAAAGTCTAATTTCCATATGTTAAGTGGTGGTTGGAACTTAGTTATGTTCAAAATGGTGTACTATAACTTCACAATAAAAAGTTAGATGAGAAGAATTCATCAAAGTGTTATTAAAACACATGGAGACTTAAACTTCTTTGAAAGATATGTACATCGGTGATATACCAGATATTTCTTGAGAGTATAATTCTCGATTTAATCAAAGGTTACATTTGATGATTAAAAGGATAAGGATGGATTAAAAGCCTTGATTTTGTCAACAAATCAATGGTCAAGATAAAAGGAACATTGGAAAGATTCAGAGCTTTATCCAATGGATACAAGTCAAATGGTGAGGCGATCTAAAAGCGACAAAAGCTTCTTGACATTGTCGAGTCCTGAACATAGACAAAAGCAAGTCAAGATGGAGACAAATGCAGAAGCGGCTATGTTTGAAATTCAAACATAAGTCACGGAGATTCTCACCTATAAATAGAAGACTCCTGATTCAGATACAAGTGATGAAGATGAAAAATAGATGAACATATAATCCATACGAAGTTATCAAGTTAAATCAAGAAAATCACCCTACTGACATACATTCAGCTTTAACTGACTGGTCAAGAAATTTCTTCAAGTGTAACCTGCTAAAGAGGAAGAAAAAGCGGAAACGATTCTGCTGCTTGTTGTGGCGGTGAGCATGATTGAGAGAAGGACATGGTTCTAGTGGCGGGAGAGTTAGCACATCAAGCGCGTGTGGATTAGACTCTGGGGCATCCTTTCATATTTTCCTCACAGAGAGTGGTTCTCAAGTTATCGACAAATAGATTGTGGTCATATATCTATGGCAAGCGGCAAAGATGCAAGGTAGTTGTGATAGGCTCGATCTGATTGAGGACATATGATGGAAGATTACGTAAATTGAGTAAAGTTAGACATATTCCACAAATGACCAAAAACTTGGTATCTCTCGATTCATTGGACGACGAGGGGATTTAGTTTTAAGAGGAAAGTGGAGTCTTGAGTGTCTATAAAAATTTAGTTTTGTTTCTCAAGGGAGTCAGAATGGGACCACATATATACTACAAAGTCGAGTTGTTCTTTAGTTACTCTACTGTTGTGGCATCTCTTGAGATTCATCGATCCACGACTTACAAAAGCGTGGGACATGAGGCTGGGTTACATGGGTGAAATGGTGATCTGAGTTCTTTGAGAAAGATCTTCTTAGGAAGTGTAAGGTCAAGTGATGGCCAAAATAGTGGCGGTCCAACTTTGATCGGCGATGTCTTGAAGTCGGATACCTTATATTAGCGAGCAAGGTCGTATCCGTGAGAATTTATCAAATACCAAAGTCGTTTTGGTTTAGTTTAAGTCAATCCACGATGTTTCAAGTTCAATTACACTAAAATGAAATATAAACTAAAGATACTAAAGAGAGAAAGACATAGCCAAACCATGATCCAATTGATTACTTTACGCCCCTCAATCGATTAACTCAGGAATGGGATTAACCAACCTACCAACTATACTTATATCGACTCATTCATGGGTGCAAACTCCTTAGCTAGTGTAAGGCGCCATGCAACAATCGAACACCCTTTGCCGGTTCAACGAGTCCGCCTTTAAGAATTTAATTGGCGAAACAAGATTAGGGAGCTAGAGTTGCTCGATTTTACAACCGATTGAACCTCACTCACTAATCAATCTAAACAACTTCGATTGATTATAAGAAATGATCTTAAAACCCTTTTTCCACACCCGCCCGCAACATACATTTATAAAAGTGGTGTGTGAGTTCATGAACTAGGTGTATGCAGATCTAATTCAAGCATTAAGAACAAGTTTTAAGACATGAATTACGTCAATATAACAACAATTAAGCACTACCCATTCCCAATTTCATCAATTAGAGAGTGATTTCATCAATCTTCACATGATTTGACTCTAAGATGTTTAGCTAATCATAATAAAACTAAAAACAACAATCAAAGATAAATTAAAGCCATAAATGAAATAGAAAGCCAAAAATTGATTACCAAATTAAGTAGCAAAATCTGGATTACATCGACTTCATCAACACCCATGTCAATTGATGGTGAAGACCCAAAATGATAAAATCCAAGAGTAGAAGAAATTTTAGCTAGAATCTAGGCTAGATTGTGCTTAATTTAAGTAAAATATGATGTAAGTGAATTTAGGGAAGAAGAAGGGAGAATTAGACCTAAAGGAAAAAGTGTAAGTATGAAAGTGTACAAGTGTGTAGATGTGTCTTAAAAATCTATGCAAGTCGTATTTATATGCTCCAAAAATGTGCGGAAAAGTCTCTTTGCGCGCCCCAAAGGCTTTAGCGCGCCCCAAAAATGAGTTACGTGATTAGGCTCTACTGTATCAACTTAGCGCGCCCGAACTTGATACGTGGCTTCTTTGGGCATCTGTATCAATTTGGCGTGCCCCAAACATTTTGGCACATCTTTGAACACCTCAAGCTCCAATTTCTTCACTTTTCCCTATTTTCTTCTATCTCCAACCATTGGTTTCATCTTTATCGCTCATGCCGTGTCTCCGGGCTTACCGGCACCTACATCTGCGTCACAACATCTAACACAAACCGAGCATAATTCCATAAGATAGATAAGGCTCGAAAATGGGCCAAAAACATCGTAAAATGCCGAGAGTTTTCCATTTATAAGGCAGTTTACCTCATGGTGGGCGTGTAATGCGATTTTGCCACTAAATATGGTCTAAAACTACCCGAGAATAAACCAAGAGTGCCGTAAGCGGGTTGAAACATGCACCAAAGCATAGTAAAGTTGAATCTCATCATCAAGCAATTTTGTGAGCATTATGTGTTTGGAAGCTTCATGGGACCAAGTTCTCAAAGAGGTACACAACACAAAGTCATCACTTGATTACATTCATTACATTTGTTGGGGACCATCAAAGGTGGAGTCATTGGGTGGTCATAGATATTTTGTGTCCTTTATTGATGACTATTCAAGGATGACTTGGGTGGTGATGATGAAACAAAGTGAGGCATTCAAGAGTTTCATGCAATGGAAGGCTCTAGTTGAAAATCAGTTGGGGAAGAAGATCTAGAGGGTTTGTCTGAGATAATGGTCGGGAATTACATTGGGTGAGTTTGATGAGTTGTGCGAAATAGAGGTATTACCATACATCATCTGATTAGGAATACTTCCGGCGAGCAGGGGTAGTTGAGAGGCTAAATCAAACTCTTACGGAGAGGCAAGGTGAATGCTCTCTCATCTTTGGTTTTGCCAAGGAGATTTTAGGCGGAAAGGTGTTACCACATCTTGCTACATAATCAACGAGGATTCTTTACACAGGATCAATCTCAAAACACCCGATTGAGATTTGATCGAGCAAACTCTTGATTACTCGATTCTAAGGGTATTTGGAAGCCTGATTTACTATCATGTCGGTGATGTGAAACATGAACCAAAGACCAAGAAAAGAGTGTTTGTGAGGTATGGTGATGGAGTTAAGGTTTTGAAATTTGGTCATCACGAGAAAATAGAGTTATTCTCAGCGAGAATCTGATTTTGATGAAAATTCAATGCTCGATTCATCGGTGAGAGGACAAGCCCCGAATAAAACCGAGTGCTAAAATAGAAAAGCGGCGATGGGTGGAGCTTGGTGGAGTCGGTTGAAATGCAACAAATAAGCCGATCCATGTCGGTTTTCATCGATCTGGTTGGTGAACGGTGAATCCTAACTTGATCAGTTGAGCAATTGTCGGTTGGCGTCAAGCGAGAACATGGAGTCGAGAAAAGTATAGGCTGTCATCGTGAGCTAGAAGATCAATGTTGGGGTACCTCCCAAGAGGTATGGGTTTGATGATTTGGTTGGATATGCACTTCAAGTTCTGAGAAGAAGTGGATGGTTTTGAACCTTACACTTATAGGGAAGCAATGACATGCTCTGAAGCATATCAATGGCTTCTTTGCCATGGGAGATGAAAAGGAGTCATTCTTGAAGAATCAAAAATGGGATCTAGTTAAATATCAAATTTGAAAGGAGAGTTGTTACTTGTAAATGGATCTTGAAGAAGGAAGGGATAAGCGAGGCGAAATGAGTTAAGTATAAGGCATACTTGGTTGCAAAGGGTTCGATCGAGAAAGAAGGGTGGACTTTGATGAGATATTCTCACCGGTAGTCAGACATACTTCAATCAGTGTTCTTACTAGCAATGGTAGCACAGTGGGACTTAGAACTTGGCGATTAGATGTGAAGACAACTTTTCTACATGGTGAGGTAGACAAAGAGATATACATGACTCAACGAGAAGGTTTCCAAGTTCTGGTATGGAAGATTGTGTTTGTAATTTGAAATAGTCCATGTATGGGTAGGCGAACTCTGAGCGAGTGGTATAAAAGGTTTGTGCATTTATATGATCAATTGGGTTCTGACGAGAAGTCCTTATGGTGATGTGTTTACAAAAATCGATTGGAAGATGGATCATCTTTATGCTTGCGATTTAAATGTTTAATCCACAGAAATCGACAAAGAAAACACAAAATCGTAACAAATGAGTTTTATTAATTTTTTGAAATAAAATGCGGTACAATCCCTATGGTCCTTTGATTCTCCTTTTTTTGATTATTAATAGCTTCCCGGATATAGCGGAAAACTTTGAATTTGGTGATGATTTATGACTTCCCGGATATGGCGGAAACGTCTTTAATTTGAATTGAAGACTCGGATATGGCGGAAGACTTCAAAGTTGATGAAGATTGGAAGGAACTTTGTGTTACCTTGACCCATACATTGAAGAACTTTAGCCCTTTGTTTGTTGATGAACTTTGGACTTTTGTTGATTTTGGCGTTGAAGATGCTTTTTGATCCTCTAGCTTTGTCTTGACTTGTTGTGTATCCTTTCTTGATGTTGTAGCTTTCCTTATTCTTTTTGTGTCTTTCTTGATGTGCCCCTCTTGTGTGTGTATCTCTTTTCTTGTTGTTACAGGTGCTTTCTATTGTGTGGCTTTCTTCCTTCTTGTGTGTGTTCTCTTCCTTCTTGTGTCTATATCCTTTTTTGTGTATGTCCTCCTCAAATGACCAAGTCCCCTCCTATTTATAATGTTGAAGGAGCCTTTTTTGTGGAAGTGCATTTAATATAAATCAATAAAATCCATAAATTATATTTTAATGTACTTTATTATTTAATCAATTATATATTATTTCCTAATATTAAATGTAGGAAACAATACAAAATAATTTAAATTTAATGCCATATGTATTATGTGACAAATATAGCGTGTCACATATTTTTCTTTAATAAATCAACATTTGCAATTTGTTATAAATCGATTAAATCTCTATATTTTATTTTAAGAGATTTTAATCAATTATTTATTTTATATTATTCCCTAGTACATTTGATGTGGTATACACACACACACACATATATATATATATATATATATATATATATATATATATATATATATATATATATATATATATATATAGTAACAACCGAAGGAGACTAAAACGGAGAGGTTCTAACACAAACTTATACCAATTTGTCTTTAACGTGGTTTCTTTTTTTTTTTTTTTTTTTTTTTTTTTTTTTTTTGTTTGTTCAGGAAACAATTTTATTTTCCTACCTTTTTTTTTTTTTTTGGGTTCAGCACACAATTTCATTTGTTTTTTTTCTGAGGTATTGACCATTGAACTGTCTCCTTTTTTTGTTTTTTATTTCAGGATTTCATACCATGGCGTTTTCCATGAAGCTTCTGAAAAATAACCAAAAATACTTTGTGGTTGTACATCGTCCAGCATGAGATCAAAGCTGGGTTTAAGCTCGCGGTTCATCCACCTATGAGTTGCTCTCGTTAAACGACTTAACCCGGAGTCTTGTACGGCAAACGACTACAAAGGGCTGAGCGATCTCGCTGGGCATGTGGAGTACTGTCATGCCCTTTGGCGAATAATGCACGAGTCTCGGAACCATACTTTTCCACCACCAGTCGGTGAATAGTTGATGGCGAGGTCAATGGGGCACCTTGTTAAAAACCACTGGAGTTTTAAACTTCATGGAGGCGATCTTTGGGAGTGGCTCGAGGGCGTACTTTCCGTAGCATAAGCGGTTTGAAAAGGGCTGGTTTATATGATTCCACTGGCGCATCACTCTTGGCTACTCAAATGCCAAGCATTATCCGTGCTTTTGTGGCGTGGTGTCGGAGGCGAACACACTTCCTGCGATCTTTGGAGAGATGTCCATCTCGGCTTGGTGGATTTATGGCACATTGGTGGACTCCTCACATCCTTTGGAGATTTGTCACGAGGAGGTCATCCCCAACTTTGGCGAGTTGATCGGTTGGGCGCTCATCAAGGGCAAAGTCCACTTCCCGTGGTGTTGACATCTTTTGTGGCCTATCTTCTTTGCTTGGTTGGCTCCTATGACCATGAGGACCCGAAGGTTTCCCTTTCCCGGGGGGTCGATTATCGGAGCAAAAAGTCGATGGTGTACAAAAAAAGCCTGCCAGTGCAAAAAGAGGAGCGTCTCGCCCTAAGGATACTCAAAATCCTAGTGGTGACATAGCAGAAAATCCTCGGCAATGGTTCCAAAAAGACGAAGAGATGTTTGCTCGCCTTTATATCGAAGAAAAAAAAAACTCAAGGAGGAGTCCTTTCTTGAGGCTTTTATTGCTCGTTGGTTGTGTTTCTCCGAGAAGTTCGCGGGGACTTGTTCCCGGACATTTTAGCACTCCTCCGATTCTGGTAAGAATGCTTTTGTTGTGTGGAAGAACTCACGAGTCATGGCGGATAATCTTCATTAGTTGGAGATGACTTGGATGCTTTAATGCTTCCTTGATCTTCTCCTTTGATTTCTCCAGTCGCGGTGACTTAATATCGGACTTTAGCGGTGCTCCTCTCTAATTGTTGGGAGATGACCTTTGTTTGTTGAAGAACTTCCGATATGGCATGTGATATTACGGTGTTGGTTGAAGAACATTAAATATGCGAGATGATCTTGAATTGTTGAAGAAACGCCGGATATTCTTGATGATCTTGAATAATGTTGAAAAAACGCCCGATTTGCGAGATGATCTTCAAATGTTGTTGGAGATCTTGAAGGTTTGTTTGTTGCTCATTCAATCTTCTCCGTGGTGGTTGAGCGGATGGGCTTAATGCTTTCTCTCCATTTTATTCACTAATTGTTGTTGTGTTGATTTCCTCCACCCTTTTGTTATTGTTTTCCTTGGCTTTTCTTGATCTTTTTCTTTCATCTTCTTCTTCTTCTTCTTCTTCTTTTTTTTTTTTGCTTCGAGATGTAAAATTTCAATTGATATGAATCTATAAAAAATTTATTATTTCTTTTTTCCTTTAATGCCTTGCAATTTATTTTTTTGTATGAGGCCCCTCCCTTTTTTTGTATGATGGACCTCCATTATTTTTTGGGTATGATGAAACTCAACTGATACGTATCAATAAAATCTTATTATTGCTTTCTTTTTCTGGATGTCCTTTTTTTTGTATGACTGAAGTTGGAGTAACTTCACGAGCTGCCTACGTACCCCGAAAATGCTCTTTAGGGGATCAAGTCAAAAAAAAAAAATTTAACATTTTTTTTGTAATTCAATGCAAGATTAATGCAGTTTAGGCTCGTGCTTAGGAGCATTGTTTGAGTTATGCGTAAAATTTTTTGAGGAACTTGCCGTTGATTGGGCCAAGCTTGATGCCGTCTTTATCCACCAACTTGTATGCTCCATTAGTGTAGACCTCCCGAACAAAATAGGGGCCATCCCATTTTGAGGTGAACTTGTTTTGGACTTATGTGTCAAGATGATGGGTCTTCTCCTCTCAATGACCTTTGTTTCACCAACTTGGAATGACCTTGGGCGAACCTTTTTGTTGAATGCCTTTGACAACCGTGCTTGGTAGCATTCAAGATTACAGTGAGCTGGGCCGTTTTCATCCAAAGCTTCCAACTCTTCAAGGCAAGGTGGGCGTTTTCTTCAATTCATCGATTAAGCCTCTTGGATAGCGATCCTCGTGAAGGAATTTGCGCTCAAGAGGCTGCTTCTCACACCGTATATAGCGAATATGGGTGGCTTGAGTTGGCGTTCAAAAAGTTGTCGCGGTAGGCCCATAGTGCTTCAACCATCCGTTCATGCGAGTATTTCTTGTGCCTTGCAAAAACCTTCTTCAACAAGTTGCATAACGTCTTATTGAAAGCCTCAGCAAGTCCGTTGGCCGGTGCATTGTACATGGAGGACTTGTGTTGTTTAAAGCTGAGCTGCTCACACGACATCCACCAAGCTATTCACGAGCGGTTTTCCATTATACGTGATGATGTAGCGCGAACTCCATAGCGATATATAATGTTTACCGGAAGAAGCGGACTACATCCTCTTTCTTTACCTAGCGTGGTGCAACGACCTCGGCCCATTTGAGAAGTAATCGATGCGCCGCCAAGATGTGGAGATGTTGGCACGATGATTTGGCGGCGGGCCAACCATCCCATTCCCAAGCGTCGAAAGGCCATGCTTTGCTATGGTTGGATGCAATGGCTCAGGAGGTGATGTATGAAGTTGGCATGGAATTGACATGCTTCATATTTTAGTGTAATCCATGCAATCCTTCACCATGGTAGGCCAATAATATCAATCCTTTTGATGTTGAAGTGGAGCTTGGACGGATTGATGGGAGCCGCCAAATCCCGGAGTGTGCCTCCTTTATGGCGTGAAGAGCTTCATCTTCTCAAGGCAGCGAAGACTCCTCCTTGAAGCGCCCGATACAAGATATCATTGTGAAGGAAAAAAAGCGTGGGGCTGTCACCTTATGTCAACTTTCTTTTTTGATCTTGAGGAGCCTTCCATTTTTCAAGTACTCCACTAATGGATGGCGCCAATCCTCTTGGTCGATTTCATAAGCCTTGAGACGACATAACTATCATTATCTTCTTCCTTGTCTTCTTCAAAGTATGGAGGAACCACCACTACTCCTGAGGCGGGGACTTGCATCTTTCCATCGCCCGATTGCGATGTAAGTAGCCAAGTTTGCTAGGCGTCCGCTTGCTTGTTTTCATTTCTTAGAAACGTGCTCAATTGTGGCGTCGCCAAGGTAAGCAATGATTTTCTTGCATAATTGCGGTATGGGACTAACTCTGGATTTTTACATCGTAGGTGCCTTCAAGCTAGTTGATGATCAATTGAGAGTCGCCATGAGCGTTTAGTGCGCATTGCTTTACATCCATTGCCATCTCGAAGCCCTAAGATCAAAGCTTGGTATTGACAACATTGTTGGAGCAACATTCCGTCAATTTAAGCGAGTGCGGCGGCATTTCACCTTACGGGAAATAAAAATGACTCGGCACCACCGCACCGTCTCATCTACGCGCTCCGTCAAAATACATCTTCCAAAGCGGAGTACTTCAATCACCGTGACATCCTCATCGAGGCAAATCATCGAGCTCCCGATCTCGCGGGATTGGGTGATCGGCCAAGAAGTCTGCAAGCACTTGCCGCTTTGGCCCTTTTGAGGCACATAAACAATTTCAAATTGTTGAAGTTGGAGATACCATCTTGCTAATCTATCGACAACACGAGGCTTGAAAGTAGTGCTTTAGCTTACGGATGGCGAATATGAAGCGACAAGCGAGCTTCTCAATTGGAGAATATTTGACTTGAGAGTCATTGTTACGCTCAAGTAATATAATGCACTTTCTTTGCCTTTGTCTTTCTCTGGCGACGGTGCACCTACGGACCGTTCTTGCGGTGACATAAAGGATAAGAGGTTTACCTTTGATAGAAATTTGCCAAGGCTGGAGCATTCATCGGATATACTTTAATGCTTTCAAACACTTTTCTCTGAGGAGTTGTCCCAGAATGGAACTCCTTTTTTCATCGGATGGATAAAGGTTGGCACGCTTCGAGTTTGATATGAACCTTCGTATGTATGCTAGTCTCGCTTGCGAGGACTTCTAAGTTCATCAGATTACAAGGCTCGGCATTTTATAATGGCTTCAACTTTGGGTGGTCAATTCCTATTCCTCGATGACGGACTGATGAATCGAGGAATTTTCCCGACCCGACTCCAAATCGCACTTTAGGGGTTCATCTTCAATTGGAATCTTGAGACCTATCGAAGACTATTCTCAAATCGATTATGTGGTCGACCTTCTTCTTGACTTGGCGACCAAGTCATCAACATAGCATTCAATGTGTTGGTGTAGCATGTCATCGAATATTTTACGCATCATACGCGCGATAAATTGCCCCCTACGTACATTCTTTAATCAATTGGCATCACCTTGTAGAAATAGATACCGCTTGGGCATTGAAATCTTTGTGAGTTCTTCATCTTACGGAACCATACAGTTTGATTATACCCGAAGATCCATCTATGAAAGATAACACCTCGTGACATGTGTTTGCATCTACCATCGGCTCCGTGATTGGCAAGGAAAATCATCTTTGGGGCATGCATTGTTCAAGTCTCGAAAATCAATGACCAGCGAATTTGCCCATTTGCTTCCTCACGAGTACCGTGCTTGAAATCCATGTTGGATATCTAACATCACGAATGAAGCTTGCCTCGATGGTTTGTTGACTTTTACTTCTATGAGAGGCACAAGGTCGGACTAAATCTCGCTTGGAGCTTGCTTAACAAAGGCGCGATCCACTTCTTCTGAGATAATTGATGAGCGACTACTTTTGGGTCTGGACCAGATACTGTTTGTGCGTCCATGCGAAGGCGTCTTTGTACTCCTGCAAAAGTTCAAAGTAGACATTTTCCTCTTACGAAGACGGAGAAAGCGTGAAGGTTGGCGCGGCTCATCACGTGTGCCAAGGTTGACTTCTTTCAATTCATCGATAGTGGACTTGACCCCTTCTTCCGGCTCCAGGGTGCTTCTTGGCATCCTCTTCCACATCATCGTTACCGAGGTAATGTGATAGGTGGGATAAGCCTCTTCACTAGCGGTGATTATGTATAAGGAGCCAACACTTTCTTACGGCTCAAATGCATCCGTAACGGTGGATTTACTTCTTTTTAAATCGTATCGACATTGCTTCCCGTATGCACCACGAGTGTGTACTTTTGCTTTTAGAACATTTCCGCAATGTATGACTAAGTCAGTGGTGCCTAATCACGAGATGGAATTGTGCTCTGATTTCTCTAGGGTCTACTTTCACGCTCCACTTCCTTAGTTGCACTTCTTGGACCACTCTCTTCCATTTGCTCGGGTGGATCGAATGGCACTCTTCGTTGAAGCCCGACAATCTGTCCAATCTTTGAGATCTGATATTTTTGGGCCTAATCTCTTGAACACTAAAGGTCTTTGAGAGGCGGCTCGATAATATTTATCGAAGATACTTCATCGTCCATGCCGATATAGTTGTTGCTTGCTCTTTTTATTGAGATACGGATAGGTGGTGAAGAGGCATATCAAGGCCGATTCACGAAGATCCAACACCCTACTACTTCCTTTTGAGGCCTTGAGTATTTTCCAAGTTCTCCACTTTTTGCCCTCTATTTGGGTAGGACTTGAGATCCATCACCTTTGCCCATCCATAAGGAGTTTGTAGGCAATAGGGTCGAATCCTTCCTTTCATGCGGTTGGAATGGCTCCATGTTCCACAATCGGACCCTCGTTGGGATCGTAAATCCTTGCAATAGATCTTGGACTACATGCATTCTACCTTAAAAGCGGTAGTGTTAACCCATTTAATTCTTTGGCTTTGTGATGGGTGATTGTCTCCCTTATACTTTGGCACACGTAGAAGCACTGGAGGTTTTGACTCTTCATGCCGACTTACGTCTTTAGCTGTCATTGTTTCTTCTTTTATCATGTTTTCCCACCGTTCTTTGCTTTCTTTTGAGTTAGCATTGTCATCTTCTTTTGCGGGAACCGGCTTCAAATAAATTTGGCATCCATAAAGTGTGCTACAGTTCGACAAAGGATTTTCATCTGCAGCGACTTTTCTCACTACCCGTTGCGCCAATACTTGAAGCACTGATGGAGAGTTGAGGGGACGACTCTATTTTCATGTAGCCACGGCCTTCCCAACAGCATGTTGTATGAAGTTTTGGCATCGATGACATGGAAGAGCGTGCTGGAAGACATAGTATCCATTAAAGTTTGAGTCTTATTACTCCGATTGCTCTTTGCCGGTGGAACCTCCATCCAACAACACTCGATTTACTCTTCTTCCACATGTGAATGTACTTACAAACAATGGCCGATTATGGGGTTCTGACCCTAGCAGCATATCATCATCTGTGAAGGTTATCTCAGTTGTGCATGCAATTTTTGAGCTGATTGGAGCCTCCTCTTCCGTTAGAGCATTTCCCTGCACGATTACATCGTCATCTTCTTCCAAATGGATAGCGTAACGAGAAGCCACTTCCTCTTCAAGTATTTTCAAGGTCCTCAACTTCAAAGATCTTCTTAGGTATATACTCCGGCAATGTGACGGGAGCGCGGGGACTTTTGTATTCAACGCTTTCCAAAGGGATGTTCTTCTTTTCCTTTCTTTCCTTTCTTACCTCGCTTTGATGCTTACTCACCCTTTTTTCTTTTTTGTTTCTCTTCAGCATGGAGGACTTAGGGTGATTCTTTCATTGCTCTGCTGACTCGAAGTGGGGCGTCATCATTTTCTTCTTCTTGTGAGTCACTAGAATCCATCCGTCATCGACTTGTTCGGTGGACTTAAGGTTTTTTTCTTCTTCATCAACAACCCTTGTTAATCCAGGAGAAGTTGTGAAGTTCTCCTTGATGATTGTTAAAAATTCAAGGACTTGATTCCAATTGGATCAAGAGATCCAAATTGAATGGTTTCTTCATGATCATCCTCGGTTCTTATAGTGACTTGATTCGTGCTAGCTTTCACTTCCTCGAGCACAATCTTTCCTTCATTGGCCAAATGCATAACCACTGTCTTTGGAGGCGAAACACTTCTCGATAGGGTGACCGCTGGCGATGATATTTGCAATAATTTCCCTCATTTGCTTTTACGACATCTTACAGGTGCTTTGTATCGGAAGTTCGATGAGCTTGGCTTTGAACAACTCATCAAAATTCTTTGGCACATCCGAATCGAAGAATGGATACTTCTTTTGTTGTCTCTCATTCAAGGTAGGTCGTCGCCTTCCTGCCTATTGAGGATCGAACTTTCTTTCCTCCCACTTGCTTGAACTTTGGTTGTTAACTCTTACCGGAGCTGCAGTGGCGGCATTGGACTCTTTCTTCTCCATTTTGGGAGGAGTTTTCACGGTTTTCTTCATATCTTGCTTTTAGATGATCCTCTTGGGGTCATGCACGGAAACTTGACCTCCGTTGGCATCAATACTCAATTCCATGTCATGGGCACGAGTATTAACTCCTCAAAAGATCTAGGTTTGAATCCGCTTTGAGAATGTAATTCAATCCCAGGTTCATGCAAGCGGTCTTTGCATTAAGGCTCGAGACTTCTCCATCTGTTGATGTAGTCAACAACTTTCTCTTCTTCCCATTGCCGGGAGTTAGTTAATTCCACCATCTTGGCGATTCTACGAGTCTTTGTAGAAGCGATTGAGAAAAATCTGCTCCGATTGCTCTAACTTTCCAGAGAGTTGGGGCAAGATCGATCAATACCAGATCAAAGCGTTGCCTTTGAGAGAATGCACAAATTGTTTCACCAAGTGATCTCCGTACGTTCCTGCATTATTGCAAGTTTCCACGAAATGAGCAATGTGTTGCTTTGGGGTGCCTTTTTCCGTCGGCTGTTGGAAGTTTGATGGTTGATAACGGTGACATCTTTAGATTGTCAATCCTTTGGTGTCTGCGGCTTGACATACGTTTGAGAAGACTTCAT
Source organism: Gentiana macrophylla (assembly GCA_026214975.1). Classification (NCBI taxonomy): domain Eukaryota; kingdom Viridiplantae; phylum Streptophyta; class Magnoliopsida; order Gentianales; family Gentianaceae; genus Gentiana; species Gentiana macrophylla. The sequence continues at coordinate 60,058 of JAOBSW010000655.1, read as the reverse complement.
GGACCCTCTAACCTTGTCCTTTATCATCCACATGATGAATTCTGCGGTTGGTGATGAGAATGGTTCCGTCGGAAATCTTCAAATCACTTGCCAAGGTAAAAGACTTGGTGGTTTCCTATCTTTGAATGAATTTTAGGAGACAACTTTCGGTATTTGCCATGTCTGAGAGACTTGAAGGCTTCTTGCTCCTTTGAGGTGACGTCATGCTCATCCTCGTAAGTCATGCACAACTTCTTTTGATTTACTTGCTTCTCCCACGAAATCAAGTTTCTTTGGCAAGCTTGGCGATTTGCACGTCATGGAGTGCGAGCGTGTGGCGTGAGGGCTTAATAGCCTTTGTGAGGCCAGCAATGTGCTCTCGAGTGGTAGAATTCGTCATCATGACATCCGTAGCCATTGGTGACATGAATCCATCGGAAGGCTGCGAGGAGGAAAAGAGACTAATGCCAAATTCTTTACGCCATGCCTCGAGTAACCGGGCGAAAATTTGTCCTTGTGATGTAGCACTAGCAATAGTCTTTTGATAATAGCCTTAGAGACTTTTGAGACATCGGCTTTGGCAACCTTTGAAGCAGCTGACCTTGGTGACTTTTGAAGCAACGACTTTTGGAGTAGCCGTCTTTGAGACTTTGAGGCATCAACCTTTGGAGCCATTTGTTCTTGAACCTTTTTTTCTCTTATGGAGAGATGAAAGGAGAGATTAGTCCCACGATCATGCGAGGTTTGTAATCTGGATTTTGTGTAAGCCATGTTTAATCCACGAAATCGACAAAGAAAACACAAAATCGTAACAAATGAGTTTTATTAATTTTTGAAGTAAAAAAGCGGTACAATCTACATGATCCTTTGATTCTCCTTTTTGATGATTAATAGCTTCCTGGATATAGCGGAAAACTTTGAATTTGGTGATGATTAATGACTTCCCGGATATGGCGGAAACGTCTTTAATTTGAATTGAAGACTCCGGATATAGCGGAAGAATTCAAAGTTGATGAAGATTGGAAGGAACTTTTGTGTTACCTTGACCCATACATTGAAGAACTTTAGCCCTTTGTTTGTTGATGAACTTTGGACTTTTGTTGATTTTCGAGCGTTGAAGATGCTTTTTGATCCTCTAGCCTGTCTTGACTTGTTGTGTATCCTTTCTTGATGTTGTAGCTTTCCTTCTTCTTTTTGTGTCTTTCTTGTTGTGCCCCCTCTTGTGTGTCTTCTCTTTTCTTGTTGTTCTGGTGCTTTCCTCTTGTGTGGCTTTCTTCCTTCTTGTGTGCGTTCTCTTCTTTCTTGTGTCTATATCCTTTTTTTGTGTCTGTCCTCCTCAAATGACCAAGCCCCCCTCCTATTTATAATGTTGAAGGAGAGCCTTTTGGTGGAGGTGCATTTAATATAAATCAATAAAATCCATAAATTATATTTGAATGGACTTTATTATTTAATCAATTATATATTATTTCCTAATATTAAATGTAGGAAACAATACAAAATAATTTAAATTTAATGGCATATGTATTATGTGACAAATATAGCGTGTCACATATTTTTCTTTGTAAATCAACATTAGCCATTTGTTATAAATCGATTAAATCTCTATATTTTATTTTAAGTGATTTTAATCAATTATTTATTTTTATATTATTCCCTAGTATATTTGATAGGAAATAATATAAAATAAATTTTCATTTAGGACAAATGTATTATGTGACATATTTGTCGTGTCACATAAAATTTTAATATCTACACATACATCTATCTTGTGTTTTATGTGGATGACATCTTGATAGCTATAAGAGAGAAGTCGATGTTCGATTATCTGAAAGACCTTCTCGAGTCTTTGAGTTTGAAATGAAAGATTTGGGTGCAGCCAAGAAAATTTTGAGGCTGGATATCTGGAGAGATAGAAGTCAGATGAAACTGTTATTATCTGAGCAGGGCTATATACAGAAGATTTTGTTAAAGTTTTGCATGTTAGCTGCAAAGCCAATATATACTCTTACGGAATCAAATGTTCATTTGTCAGTTTTGCTTCACAATCAGCAGAGAAGAAGGAGTACATGTCAAGAGTTCCCTATGCTAGTGCAGTTGGTAGTCTGATGTGCCATGGTGTGCACTAGGCATGATCAGGCTCAGGTAGTCAGTGTTGTCAACAGGTTTATGGCTCAACATGGAAAGAAACACTGGAAAGTTGTGAAAAGAATGTTCGGTACCTTAAAGTACGGTGATGTTGGTCTCATTTATGGAGGTGATACTCGAAGCTGATCACGAGGATATTGTGATCTTTGATTATGCGGTGATGTGGGCGGCGAGAAAATCTATGACTGGTTATGTTTTCACATTGGGGAATTCAGTTGTCAGCTGGAAAGCAACTCTTCAGGCAATAGTGGCTTTATCAACTACTAAAGCTGACTATATGGCTCTTACTGAAGCAGCCAATGAGGGTATCTGGTTGAAGGGACTAGTCAGTGATTTGGGGCTACATCCAGATCAAGCTGAGATTTATTGTGATAGTTTGAGTGCAATTTCTCTAGCTAAGGATCAAGTTCATCATGAGAGAACCAAGCATATTGATATGAGGTATCATTTTTTTAGAAATAAGAAAAGGGTTGTAGTGAAGAAGATCAGCACCAAGGATAATCCTGATGATATGTTCACTAAACGATTCAATGAGCAAGTTTCGATTATTATGCGGGCGTCTTGAATATTCAAAGCTTATAAGCGGTAGCTGGATACTCGGTGAGTGGATTACGTGGAGAAGTGCAATGCTTGTACATCCTGGCATTGGCGAATGCATACGGTACAAGTAGATCGATTATGCAATGGTGACGTTGAATGAGAGTTCAAGTCAAGGTGGAAATTTATCTGTTTGGGTGACTTGATCTACAAGCGATGAATAATCTGGTGGAACTAATGCGGAAAAGCGTGGCGAGAATGATGGTCGATTCGATTAAGTATATTCGATTCTGTGAAATTCGGTTTGATGAAGTGCAAGCGAGTTTCTTCTAAAGTCGTGATCAGTTTGTTCTCTTGAGTTTTGTTGAGTATAGTTGAGTTCTATATTTGGCGATTGATTACAAGTGCAGGAAAGTCAGTCTGGTGAGTTTCATCTGGTGGATAACAAATTTTGGGTAGGGTATTTATGACAATTCCGACAAAAATCTTTTGCGGTTAGGGTTTGTGATTTGTGCCTATAAATACCAATGTTGTAATCAATGCAAAGTGTGTCTTCAAGAGTATGTCTTTCACTTTGTGAAATACCTTGTAACTTTGTGCATAATAAAATATCTCATTTTCCGTCCGTGGAGTAGTCGGGACAACGCCCGGAAACCACGTTAAATCATTTGTGTTCTATTTGTTTACGTGTTTTATCAATTACGCCTTACTTTATGTTTGCATTGCTTACATTTTTAATCCTTCTTAAATCTGCAAGTTTTCATACATGTTTTAACGAAATCATTAAACACAAAGTATTATGCAGTATTATTGAGGTTTATTACATAGGAACACAAAAGCACGAAAAAGGAAAGCGAAACCATATCAGACAAATTAAATGTCAAGCTTTATCATCATTGATCGAATGAAATCCATGCTTTGATCAATGATGATAAAAATAACTAAGTAACCACACATGAAGTAAAGATATGCAGTGGATATAACATTTTGTCTTTTTAAGGATGGTCACAGAAATAACAATAGTCGCAACAGTCCTCGCAAATCCGTATCTGGGTATAAAGTATAAACAATCAGACGAATTGCAGTAGTTTGCAGTCTGCGCAGCAATTTGAATCAAGTGATCTGTGAGTTGAATATTGCTTCCATTTTTTAAATCCAGTAGCCTTATAATTAGAGGCTAATACATTTGGCGTTTCGGCCTCAACAACCTCCTCCTGTTTCCGGAAGGTAGTAGAGGTGCCCTCCTCATTTGCAAATTCAACAGCATTGACAACGCCTGTTGAAACATTATTATCACAAAAATAGTACGCGAAAGCCAGCTCTAGAACTGCATACGTCAGCATTTGGGATTTCTCCATTATTACAACCCTTTAATTTCTTATGAGTACTAGTGTATTTCGCTATATATGTATGTACATATTTATATAGTGAATGAAGGGTGATATATACGTAAGCCTTCGGCGTTTTGTCCATGAAATCACATTCAATTCGAGAATATGAAAATTGTTATTAAGCCTAATATTACTGTGATTTTATTTTGTATTATTCAAATTTGGCAACCAAGGGTTTTCTCTTGCGCTGTGTTTTAGAATCTTAGGCGACCGTCTGCAATAGATCTACTCGAATCCTCCGTAGGATTAATAATTTAAAAATGTCGACAAACTATATAAATGATCAATCCCGGTCTATAAACTACTACTATTTTTAGTATTAAAATTGGTGAATTCGATGATGAGCTGCAAGACCAGCGCAGGCTTTGACAATTTTGTCTGTGTTAAGGTTTTTTGGTTTTATTTTCCTGACTTTCCTCTCAGTTTGTCTTATTCTGAACCTTATTGTTGTAAATTTTGAAATTTCGATTTTATGTTAATAGTCAAATAAAGACAATTAGTGTTTGTAGCAACACCTTAGTTTAAGGGTGACACTATATGTTGTAACAGTTGTAGAAAATCTAAGCCTAAGCTCATATTAGAGAGGCCTAATTCCCAAAACCTAGGTTATGAGATTAAGGAAGTACATTTATTAATATGGTGGGTAGTACAACATGAAACTCCCATATATGTGACTTTTTTACACGCATGCAGTGTGGGCTGATAATAATGAGTGGGTCACATGAAAAAAAGGCATATAAGAGGCACTCATAAAGCCAACAAAGAGTCCTAACACTTGCACATAATGGTCTCATCCCCAAAACCTAGGCTCAAACTATATAAGATGAGTAGCCTCATCCCATAACCTATGTTGTGAGATGAGGAAATCCATCATTTAATATGGTGGATGATACAATAAAAAACTCTCAATGATTGACACTTTAACACAGTTGTAATAGAAGACACGGAATAAGCGTAATATTCGATTTTCGGGAAAAGCGGACGTATCTTTTTGCAGCAAGAAATATTGGGTTCGAGTTCCTTTTATTCGGAGTTAATTAATTGGGCGTTTGTTTAAATATATATTTGAGTGATATATATATATATATATATATATATATATATATATATAATACGAGGAAATCTGAATTTTATAACTAAGGGATAATAAGGAAAACTAAGGTTTTATGGGAGTGGGTATTTAAGGGAAAATTAACAAAGGTTAATCTCCTAAAAAAAACCTAATCAGAATTTTAGTTTCACGTTTCCCACTCCATCTCTGCGTATTTGGGAAGAAAAAGAGAGAGACTAGAAGAGTTCTTCAATTACCTAAGGAGGTGTTGAATTGTTTTCAGACCGGACTCAAGATTTGGAACCCTTGTGAAGAGTGCACCGTTTGACACCAATTTAGTGGGAGGTGCAGCGAGGCTTTTCTACGAGTCTTCGATCGGTTTTGGTTGCTTTTAGGTAGAAGCTTTTCCTATGATCTCCATTATCGTGTATAGGGTTAGATTATGTTTTGGAAGTTTCAATGATAGAATTGGTGTGTTTTCCGTCGTTCAATGATCATAAATGCCATGGTTCGTTTGGATATGTTTATCTCGTTTTCTACTATTATGAGGGTTAGAGTGAGGCAACCCTATTTGGGTTTGAGTAAAAGCGTAAAGTCTGCGAAAATAAAAGCGGTTTTCCTTGTGCGATCGGGGTCTATCCGTGCGGATGGATCGATCATCCGTCTGGATATTTCCGCGATATCAAAGTGAGTGTTGTGCCGAGAGTCATCCGTCCGGATAGCTCATCCTATCCATCCGGATGGAACATTCTATCCGTCCGGATAGTGCCTTTAAGTGTTGTTGTCATTTTTATGTGATTTAAGCTATGAGATGTGTTCTAAATGTTACCCGCCAGATCAATTAACTCTAATGAACATGAACAAGCCTGAATTGAGCTTCTGATTCGTTCAGTTAAAACACCGAATGTACTCTTAAAGGGGAGTTGAAGTTCGGATCCGTCGAAAGAGCATGATAGGCTTGTGCTTTGATGAATTAGCATTCATCAATGTCTGTGTATTTGCTAGGGCTTGTCCGTGTCTAGTGGTCTAGGAAGAGAGTAGCATGGGTGAGGGAAATTAATTGAAAACACTTAGGTGGCTAGTTAACAATCTAATAAACTACGTACTTGACAAGTAAAAGATTAAACAACATGTCTCTCTTGGTTAGGCACCAGTCTATATCGTGATGCATGTGCTACCTCTGAAGGTGGAAGAACTCCGTAGGTCAAAAGACCCTAAGTACGGAGGGACTCGGCCCGAGGCAGCGCATGCTATCGAGTCTACCTATTCTAGACTTACGTGGATGTTGGTGTGATCCACTAATATGTTGCCAAGAGTGTCCCAAAGGTGGATACGCGTGGTGTGCCTTGAGTGCGGTTGTAACATATATAAGTTAAGTAAAGCGTTTAGTCGAGTTCATGTTGATGGACATGAAATGGACCACTAGATGGAGTCGGTCTCACATAATTAACTAATCGATTAAATATCTTTACTTTATAAATTATAATTGTTCTCATAGCTTCTCCTTCTTATTAAGTATGTTGTACTTACCCCGTATGCATGTTTTCTATGTGTTTGGGGATGAGAAGGCGAAACGAGTTTACGAGGAGGAGTTCGGCGACGGCGTTTGTGGCGCCTCGTTGAAGACTTATCATTTCTTGCCTTACTTTTACTTTTGGGTTACTTTTGATACTTTTGAGGTAGATGTGTGACCTTCGAGACTTGTTGTACTTTTCTTTTGGGTTTTGATGTATTATTTTTATATGATTGAATTTACGTGATTTTATTACGTTTTGTTGACAAATTCTATGTAAAATATCTAAAATTATGATATAATTAGTATAAAATATTAATCTTTGTAGTTTAGTATAGTTAGTAGTAAAAGTTAGTATTTATAGTAGAAAGTTGTAGTTTTTGTACGGTTTTAGTAACCGAATATTGTGTCTATTTTACGGGTATTTTGTGTTTATTTCATTCTGAGAATCCTAAGATGAAGCCCGAAATCCAGTATCGACACTTTTTGAAGTCAATACAAGTCGGTGAAAGGAAGTTATAAAGCGTCAACGATATACATGATCAAGGGAATAATTGTTTACGAATCTCGAGAAAGGGCGTATAATACAAATGGCTCATCGAGAATCGTTTTACGAAGAAGTGGTCTTGATGAAAGTTGTAGAGAATTCAACGAGCTTTTCAGCGGAAGTTCGATTATGTCATTACGATATCAAGAATTCAAATTCACGATTTTTAGAAGTTAAGCGTGTAATTATATATAATTATATATATAATTACACACTGACAAATGATGATTAAGGGTAACATGCTTGCACATCTTGATAACAAAGCTGTAATGATTGTCATCATTACACCGGACCGATCCGGCAAGTTTTGAGGACCGGTCCGGGAAGGAAAAAAGTCTATAAAGGGGAGCATCGAGAGGCTTCATTTGGGGTGTACCAATATATATATACAATATTCTATATATATTCTCTCCTCTTCTTTCTCTTTTCTTCTCCTTTCTTAGTTTGTAAATAGGCTTTATGCCAAAATAAATTAGTAGTAGTAGTATCGTAGTAATGCTCGGGAAATTCTCGAAGGTTAGGTGTTCTTGAAGTCGTTGTAATACACAGGAAAAGAGCGATTTACGAGTCAGCGATTGTATGTCGGGTAATTTCTATAATAATTATGTTTATGTTTGTTATTTTCTTCTTTTTTATAATGTTATTAGGCTAGATCTAATAACTAACCAAAGATTATGTAATCGTATTATTTTGATCTTTTAGGTAATGGAATGATGTTAAAATAAAATTGACTAAAATTGAGTAAAATGAATCTTTTTCTATTTAAGCTCGTAATGATAACATATTGAATGAAGTAATCAATCGGGATGAATACTACATATAACTTTGGCGATGAACCGACCGGAGAAGTCGAGGATATGAGTAAAAATAGAAAAACCGGAGGTAAAAATGGCGTCGATTAACGGAATCCTATTTCCTACCGAAGCGGATTTGTCTGGAAAGATAAATCTTATTAAAATTTGTACTCGAGATCTTAATAATGTTAAAATCACGAGTTTAATTGAAACTACACCGTTTGTATTAAATCGATCCGCTTGACAACCGGAGCCTCTTGAATAACATCGGCCATCTGACAAATGGAATCACCTCTTTTATCCGGGGTAGATTTGTACTCGGTACCTGTTTTGACTAACTAAGTTTAGCATGGGGCGATTGTGGACCTTGGGTGATGACTTTTGACATATGACAATTTCATACGCTCGTGTGAGGAGGAATTGTTGACATTAGGAGTACACCGTTTCATTCACTCAATTGGACCTAAAAAAGGACGATCGAACACATTCCATTAACTGAAAAGATCATATAAATTGATTACATATACTTTGGTTAGTCTGGTTATATATTATATTTTGGTATCTATATATTTATATATATATATATATATTTTACTATTTATGTACATTTATATATATTTATATATCTATATATATTATATTAGAATAACTTTTAAATTATGCATTTATTTTATGTTAGTTAGAGTAGTAGTGTCTGTGTTATAAAATTGCGGTTTAGATCGAGTTAATAGCGACTCTTTGGTGTTTAACCACACTTAAAAGAATTACCACTTTTTTCCCTGAGGATTCGACACGACTCACCACTTTATCACTACTGATTTGACCGGTACACTTTGCCGGTTAGGATCCGTCTAACCTAGAAAGGTCTGTCCCTTTCTTGGCGCCCGTTTCTAAGGTGCAGTTTGGTGACGTCGACTTTACGGCGCCGTTGCCGGGGAGACAAAGTCGCTATTTTTTTGTGTCTATGGTTACTACCTATATTAGCTTAAAATTCTAGGATAAACCAACACTCTTCTTATCACATTTCTTTTTTATTTTTCGTTGGTATCTACTTTCTTTTAGTACCAATTTTCTTCTTCTTTAAAACTTCGAGCATTTTCTATTTTAATTAGTTGATGACCGAAGCGGTAAAGCCTCACTTACTCCTTATAAGCTGATATAAGCGCTACGAAAGCGATTCTTGGATAGAAAGTAAGCGTGGTCAAACCGACAGGACTCCTTGGAAAATCTCCAACGGAATCATCTTCTAATAAAAATAAAGAAATGGTTTGAAACTAGTGATGAAACAAGCGAGCAGAGGCTAGATCATGCTTTAGGGCATGGACAAAACCTGTTAATATTAATAATAATCGAGAATAATAATAATAGGAACAATCAAGATCGGAACCGGAATAATCGTAACAATCCGCCCAAACCCGAGACCTATCTTGTGTGATCAAAGCGTAAGGAGAAACCGGACTAATAATCCCATACTTTTACCGAATGAAGGAGCGAATAATTTGAAATTAAGTCTCATCTTTTTGGTTTAATTGACGAAGAGCCCAATTTCTAGGAGAAGATGATGAAGATCCACATCATCATCTCTATCTGTTTGAAGAAGCTGTGCAATCTGACCAAAAGTCAAGGTGCTCATAAGGAATTAACGAGGATGACTATGTTTCCTTTTTCTTTAAAAGGAAGAGCCGAGATTGGTTTATGTCTCTTCCACACCACTCGTTAACTAGTTGGGAGGATATTCAAAGCCGAATTTACGAAACAATATTTCACTCGGGGCGAATTTGGAATTAAAAGTTGAGGTTGCTAATTTTAGACAAGGATCTGAAGAAACACTTGGGAATGCGTGGGAAAGGTTTAAAAAATTGTTAAGAGCTTGTCGATCATGGTTATTCCTTAGATATGCAAATTCAACTTTTACGTAAGTAAATTAAGAAAAGATTCACGTGCGAGATGTAGATCATGCATGTGGTGGTTAGATTAATGATGAGTGAAGCTCAAGCGATTTCTGATGCTATAGAAAAGATTTCCAAAAACAACGAGAATGTGGAAACCGGTTCTAGCACTAGAAAAGTAGCTTTTGCTTGAAAGGATGTACGTCAAATACGGAAGTTCTAGCACATTTGGAGAATTTAAGTAGAAAGTTTGATGGATTACAACAAGGTAAGAATCAAAATTCGGAAAATAGTACTCAGCCGAATACTCAAATCATGATAATGTGTCATTAGGGATAGAAGAACCAACGGGATATTCAAAGAGGAAGTGAGTTTTCTTGGCGACATAGGAATTTGAACAATGCATATTCAAACTCATTTAATGCTATTAGAAGAGACCACCCAACTTTTAGATGGTCACGAAAACCCTAGTAAGCCAGGACAACCGCCGTATCGATTCGATTATAAGAATATGAATAATAATCAAGTTTATCAAGGAAATACATCTAATCGAAATTTACAATCATTACAAGATCCTATCCTCAACATACCACTCAAAGTATACCAGTAACTCAAAGTTCAACTCAACTGCGAAGGGGTTGAAAAATGGGAAAAAGCGATGGAAAATATGATGGGTGTAGTATCTACTCAAGCTAAGAATATGGAAACAATGATGACTTCTATAGGTTCGATCGGTGGGGACATGAGTACAATGAAAACATCTATGAGTGGACATGATACGAGAATGAGAATGATAGAAGCTTCATTAAGGAATATGGAAGATCATTTGAGTAGGGAAGGTGAGCGTAACAACGATGAGACCTCACGGAGGATTACCAAGTAATCTTGAAAGAAACCCAAGAGAGGTAAATGTTGTGAATTCACAGAGAAGTAGGAAACTCTATGGTAGTAATGGAGTAGAAAACTTGGGAATAATGAAGTAGAAAATGATTTAGATAAAAATGAAGAGACTAAAGATGAACTTGACTTTACGGATGAGGAAGAAGAAATCATAGAGAATTTCTTGAAAAGGAATAGAAGTTTGGAACACGAGAAGGAAGGTGAAAAATGGGTAAAATCCACTAGAATTTTGAAAGACCCCATGGATAAAGATTTAAGGAATCTATTTAAGGAACATGTTAGAGTAGAAGATAAAGAAAACAAGGATGAGAAGCAGGAAGAAGCGAAGGAGTATGAAGTAGAGATTGATTCGGGGAACAAATTAAAAGAAAAATTCAAGAACACGAAACATGGCGATCAAGTAATACTCCAAAGGATAAAGGAAAGAGAGAATGACTTGAAACCAAAGGTTATAGATTTAGAGTCTTTACCTTTTCCACCTAAAGATCAAATTAAAAGATTAAGGCGATCGAAGTATGCTCGTTTCCTTGATACTTTTAAATCATATTCATGTTAATATCCACATTATCGAAGCTCGATAAATATGCTGCCTATGGAAAGTTTTGAAGGATATACTATCAAATAAGAAAAAATTAGAGGAATATGAGAATATATGCCTAAATGAAGAATGTTACGCAGTTCTGCGACATAAGTTACCACCTAAACTAAAAGATCTGGAAGTTTTATGATTCCGTGTGAAATTGGAGGATTTTTGTTTAAGAAGGTCTTATGTGATCTTGGAGCTAGTATAAATCTCATGTCTTATGAGGATTATAGAAAGCTAGGCATAGGAAAGCTTACTAAAGGCCAGAAATGACTCTGCAAATGGCGAGACGGATCGATTAAGTACCTAAGGGAATTATTGAGGGCGTATTGGTTAAAGTAGACAAGTTCTATTTTCCATTAGACTTTTGTAGTTATGGAAATGGAAGAAGGATTTTCAGCGCCACTTATTTTAGGGCGTCCATTTCTAGCTACGAGGAGAACTTTAATCGATGTTGAGAAAGGAGAATTAATTTTGAGAGTCAATGAAGATGAAGTTGCTTTCAATATTTTCAAAGCTATGAATCATCAATACACATCACGAGAATCATGTTCTTTTATAGAAGATATTCATTACATCTATGATAATCGATTACCAACTTTTGAAGATAGATTAGAAGAATGTTTAACTTTATCTATCTATAAAGAAGATGAGGAAGACATTGAAATGAAAGAGATAATCCTTTCTCTAGATAAAGGAAGTTTTACTTTTAAACCACCATGGCATAAGTATTTAGAATTAGAACTAGAAGGACCGGTTCTTAAATCATCAATAGAAGATCCGCCTAAGAATGCGGAATTGAAACCGTTACCTTTAAATCGAAATATGCTTTTCTTGAAAATGATAACCTTTTACGATTATTATTTCATCAACTTTAACGAGCAACAAGAAGATCAATTACTAGGAATGTTGAAAAAGCATAAGAAAGCTTTTGGATGGGCGATTGCCGATATTCAAGGTATTAGTCCGGAGATATGTGTTCATAAGATAATTCTAAAAGAAGATGCTAAACCTTGTATTCAACATAGCGCGCCGCCTCAACCCGATTTACGATTTAATCGTTAAGAAAGAGGTTATTAAGCTATTAGAAATGGGAATAATCTTTCTATATCGGATAGTGAATGGGTAAGTCCAACTCAAGTTGTACCAAAGAAAGGAGGTTTCACGGTGAAAGAGAATGATAAGAATGAATGGATTCCAACAAGGGAAATTACGAGGATATCGAATGTGCATTGATTTTAGAAAACTAAATGATCATACTAAGAAAGATCATCATCCACTTCCATTCATAGTACAAATGTTGGAGCGTTTAAGTGGACATAAGTATTCTTGTTTCTTAGATGGTTATTCGGGATATTCTGATTTTCATTGCGGCGGAGATAGGGAAAAGACTACTTTCACATGTCCTTATGGAACTTTCGCGTATAAAAGAATGCCGTTTGGTTTATGTAATGCTCTGCTCGTTTCAAAGATGTATGATGTCTATATTTTTACGATATGGTTGAGAAATTCTTAGAAATTTTTATGGGCGACTTTAGTGTTTACGGAGACTCTTTTAATGGCTGTTTGTTACACTTAGAGCAGAGTGTTACAACGCTTTGTGAGGATACCAATTTAGTGTTAAGCGGGAAAAATGTCATTTAATGGTATCGGAAGGAATTGTACTAGGTCATAGAATCTCTGAAGTAGGAATTGAAGTTGATAAAGCTAAAGTCGAGTAATCGAAAAATTGCCTCCACCAGTTAATCTAAGAGCGTTAAGAGGATTTCTTGGACATGCGAGGATTTTATAGGAGATTTATTGCAGATTTTTCAAAGATAGCAAAGCCTCTAAGTCATTTGCTTGAAAAAAGTATCTTTTAATTTTGATAGTAAATGTATGGAAGCATTTAAGACCACAAAAGCGAAGTTGATTCTTGCACGATATTGGTGGCACCAGGTGGGATTTACCTTTTGAGATTATGTGTGATGCAAGCGATTTAGGTAGAGGAGCTGTTTTAGGTCAAAGGTATAATAGAATTCTCAAAGCTATTTACTATGCATCTCATCGTTAAATGCGACTCAACTAAACTATGCAACTCTGAGAAAAAAGAAGCTGTTGGCTGTAATTTTTGCCTTAGATAAGTTTAGATCGTATATTGTTGGCTCTAAGGTAATAGTTTATCTGAGACCATTCGACATTGAAATATTTCTTGAGTAAGAAAGATCACGAAACCACGTCTTCTTAGATGGATTCTCTACTTCAAGAATTTGATATTGAGATTAAAGATAAAAGGAAGTGAGAATGTAGTAGCGGATCATCTAAGTAGAATGGAAAGCGAGGAAGAAATAGGAAATGAAATTAAGGATTCGTTTCACGATGAGCATTATTTAGAATCGATATGCCTTCAACCATGCGGTTATTAAAGAAAAGAATTCCTTCTAAGGAAAATTCACCTTGGTTTGGAGATATCATTAACTCTTAACTTTGTGATTACATTCCGTCTCATTGGACTTGGCAGCGAAAAAAAGTTCTTTTATGACTTAAAATTTTATTCTTGGGAGGAACCAGGATCTTTTCCGTAAATGTTCGGATGGAATAATCGGAAAATGTGTGCTGATAATGAAATTTTAAGTGTTTTATCGTTTTGTCATGATCGTGAGGCGGGAGGTCATCATGGAGGTTGGAAAAGCGCTTTTAAAGTCTTGCAATGTGGTTTTTATTGGCCTACACTTCATAAAGATGCGTATACATATGTTAAATCTTGTGAGTCTTGTCAAAAATGGGAAATATCTCGAAAAAACATGAAATGCCTATGCAACCTATTTTAGAATGTGAGTTATTTGATGTTTGGGGTATAGATTTCATGGGACCTTTCCTATATCGTTTGGAAAAAGATTTATTCTTGTAATGGTAGATTATGTTTGAAATGGGTAGAAGTGAAGCTCTTCCCACTAATGATACCAAGGTTGTCATACGATTTCTTAAAAGAACATATTCACTAGATATGGCATTCGAAGGCGATCATTAGTGATAGAGGTTCACACTTTTGCAATCGACCATTTACTAAATTAATTGAAAAATATGGTGTAGCAGCGTAAGTTAGGAGCATGTTATCATCCATAAACCGGTGGTCGGTAGAGGTGTCGAATAGAGATTAAAGAATCATAGAAAAAACAGTGGATTCAAACCGTAAAAGCGGGCGATTAGACTAGATGATGCGTTATGGGCATCTGAGCGACTTTTAAAACTCCAATTGGCTGTTCTCCTACAAATTAGTCTTTGGTAAATCTTGTCATCTCCCAGTAGAGTTAGAACACCGAGCATTACAGGCTATTAGATTTTAAATTTCGATCCTAAAGTTTGTCGGTGATCATAGACTACTTGATTAACGAAATTAGAAGAATTTACGCCTTGATTCATATGAAAATGCTCGAATCTACAAGGCATACGAAATCCTTCCATGATAAGAGAATATATAGTCGTGAGTTCCATATAGGTGATCGAGTGTTATTGTACAATTCACGTTTAAAGTTGTTTCGGGTAAGCTTAAATCAAGATGGGCGGGACCATTTAAAGTAACACAAGTTTATAAATGCTGGAGTTTGTTGAACTAAGCGAAGTGGGAATACAACTTTTATAGCCAATGGTCACGAGGTGAAGCTATTTTTGGAAGGTGAAGAAGTCTCTCTCATAAATGAAGTGATGTTCTTTGATCGACCCTCCGAAAGACTAAAAAGCGATTACTCTTAAAAGTTGAAAGTATCAAATTACCAGGTTTTATCTTTACTTTTATATGTCTAAACTAGTTTCGTCTTTTACCGGATAGGCGTAAAAGAAGCTGGATGTCTTTTTTAGATAGATTAGGAGTTTTGTTTTGCTTTTGAAGTTTGGTTTTAATAGAGATATCGCCTTTACTATAGAAGCCTTAGTTTTGAGCAGAACAAGCAATTGTTGAGAGAGAAAAAATTGAAAGAAGTTTGTAATGAGTGCGTCGAGAAGCTCGATAAAGAGAAGGGCTAAGTTTTTAAGGAAGTGCAGAGAATCTGTGGAAAAATTGAACACGATGGGCGATGTGGGAAAAATATAACTCAATCTCGAGTGAGTGTTTGAATGTAATTAAGAGGGAGCGATTAGGTGGTTAACCGAAAATCCCGATGGACTTCAAGACTTAATTCAAGCGCTACATTTCTAGGATATAGTTTGCTTGAAAGGTATGTTAGGAATCTGGAGTTTGTAGAAATTGAAGAATTAGAAACCCGTAAGTTCAAGTCTTTTCTTTTAGTTTTATAAAAGTTTTTGCATAACTTTGAAAATTTTATAAAATTGGATCTTTATAAAATTAAGGAGTTTTATAAAAGTTTTATAAAAAGTTCTTTAAGTTTTTAGATATTTTATAAAATTAATAGAAATTTATTGAATTTTTATAAACTTTTAAATAAGTTTTATAAAGATTTTATAAGTTTTGAGAAATTGTTATAAAATTTATAAATTTTATTTTCTAGTTTTATTGAAGTTTTATAAGTTTTTATATCAAAAGCCCAAAAAATAAAAAAATTTGAAAATTCACAAAATTGCACACGGACCGATCCGGCCCTTATCGGGGACCGGTCCGGTTGAGTTAACCTAAAAGGACGGGATCTTTTCTTCTTCTTCATTTCTCCTTTTTCAACAGCAGCCGCAGCATCACCCCCTTCAACTCGAAAAATTTTATTTTTCTCCTCAAAAATACAAATTAAACTACACCATTACATACATTCTTCCTCTTTTACTCTCCTCTCTTCAACACAAGTGAAAAATTTGAAAAGATCGAACACAAGCTCCATTTCATCCCGGAGGCTTATCGACTTTTCCGGTCACTTTTCACGGTTTTGTTCATTATAAGGTATAATTTGTTTACTTTAGGTATCAATTTCATAATTTTTATAATTTTTAGATTTATTTTCAAGCTGTTTTGAATTTTACGTGTGTTGTGACATTTTATTTTGTGTTGTTTTTATTTGTTTTTATTGTTGTTTTGTCAATTCAATATCGTAGAATGGCCTCATCCAATCGAAAAATCTCTAAAACGAAAGCCTAATATTCCAATAGAAGTACCGGTCGTAGAATTAAAAGATTTAACACCGGAAGAAGAATCATTAGTTTCTTTCTGACTTCACCTCAAGCTAAGAATGCTTATAAAAATATCTATAGTAAATGTGGAGTTGTGTTGGAAAGAGGCTTAGATTTTGATGACTTAGGAGAGGAGGTTAGGCGTATTTTTGCGAGGCGCCAATGGTTGGATTTTGCAGCTCGAGAGGGCGGGAGAGATCAATACTACCTTAGTGGCGAGTTTTATGCGATTTTGTCTACTTTGACACCCACTTGAGGTAGTATGATGAAGTCTATTCCCCCTAGGTCTAGACATGTTTCTTTTAGTCCGGGCCCGATTAATCTTGTTTTAGGGGTAGAAGTTTTCCAGGATGAAGAGGATTATAGAAGTTGTTTATAGATTAGATGATCTGCTATGTATGAGCGGTTGCCTCTGAGAGCTCGGATGGAGTTTGATGCTCTGCGTGAAATGGGTGGATATGATTTAATTATGGGAAGTGTTTTAGAGATCGAGGGCAATCAAAAGATTTTTGAGCCATACTCTCTATCCCACTACCAAACACACCGCCTTTGGTAAAGAAGATTTATGCATTACTTGGGTGATGATTCATGATGTTAAGGTGGATGTGGGGAAGATCATATATAGAAGGGTTTTCGAGTTTATTATTCTTGCCAAGGCGAGGAGTCACATGTACTTTCTGGCTTTATTTGATTTATGTCGTAGATCGGGAGTTCCTTTCTGTCTAACGACAAGTTGATGATGGCGGATGAGTCCCTGATAGGCCCTAGTCCGAGGAGGTCTCAGGAGGGTTCGATAGACTCGATAGTTAGGCGTAGTGCACCTCCACCCGATTCCACGGTTTGACATTTTCATCTTTTTACGAGCAACGTGGACTTCTCTCCCAAACACTATTACATACGATATGTTTCAATCCTTAGTATCGGATGTAGCCGAGGCGAGGCTAATATGGCTTTGTTTCTTTGGCGAGTAAGCGGTGGGTGATGATTTACGTAGAGGATCTTTGAGACATGGCGGATGCATCTTGATCCTTCTTTCGATAAAGCGCCTATCCGCCTATCAATCGACCATTATCGTTACGAAATGGATAGCACCTATTCCACCATCTCGAGCTTTCATCATATGCCAAATCCTTTTGGAAGCCAGATCCCAGTGGTCGGGGTGTCTTTTATACTGAGTTCTCGAGGTCTTTATTACATCTAGTGGGGAGGATTTTCCAGATTTTGCAAGGATGACGATGAGTATGAGTTCGTTGGGTCTCGGCGATTCGATTCGGACCACGACTCGTTTTCACGACAAGAAGCGTCATCGGTTCCAAGTATGAATGATCCAGTTTACCTTGCTTGGCGATGATGATGTTGACATTGTTTGATTTTAAACAACTTTTATTATTTCTAAACATTTTATGATTTATTTATTTTATTTTACGCATTTTAACTTTAGTTGATAAGTTTGCTAGTTTAATAAGTTTTGATTTCATTAATCATATTACGTCGTAGTCGTAAATTTATTTTTAATAGTATTTAAATATTTCATAAAAATCAAAAATCTAAAAAATATATTTATCATTCGCATGTAAATATTAGGTGTGTCGTTTTATCCGTATCGGTGAGATAATATTTAAACTACCTTTATAGCTTCTCAAATAGCTTGAAGGCTATTAAGTTGAACAAAGAAAACTTGAATTTTACAACCTTCACACGGTAAAAATATCTTAAAGCCGGACCGGTCCGGTCAGTTTCAGGACCGATCCGGGAGTAAAAACTGCTGAGTCATGTTGAGAGTTTTAATATGCAGCCACGTACACTCTCCATACTTGTCCATTTAAGGCAAGAAAGCTGAAAGTAAAAACTTGCAAATTCACTCAGTAACTTTCACCTTTCTATCTGTTTAATTATTTTCATCTGTTTCAACTAAAATGTCAAACCGATCATCACCATCATCAATTCATACGATCCGGAGCGGTTGATGTTTTTGTCCCGAGTCTAGCGCTTCAAATGTTAATTTGTTGGTGAATGCGAGTTTGCAAATTCTCTATATTGATGGAAAGGGTATCAATTTTGACAAAATTGATCGATTCGGAAGGATTTAATTGAGAATCAAGGATGGAGAAAATTTGTTAAGAATCCTCGAGGAAGAATTAATGTTTCTATTGTTAGGGAATTTTATTCACTCTTTCTCTTTATTACTACGGTAGATCCGTCCACAAACTTATATCTCATTCGTGGTACACTTATTCACCGTCACCTCATATTATCAATCATATCTATGAAATACCGATTTTCAATCAAATCCATAATCTTCATTATGAATATCAATGGGCATTAGGGAACTCTTGTCATGTTGTTAACTATGTCACGGAAGCTTTTCCAGATCTGTTTCCGAGTTCGATCAAAATTATGATTCTACCACTTCCGCTCTACACCGCTCATCCGAGAGCATGGAAACACTTCATTAACTCACGAGTCTATCCGACTAGTGACTTTGCATGGGTTAGTGATAGTGAGATACTTTTGTTATTTGCGTTGATAAAGCGGAGCTCATGTGGGTGGGGATTTTGATTTTAGGGCGGCGATAAACTTTGCGATGGAGCGGTATAATAATGGAAGGCCGATGCCTTTTGCTTGGTTAATTTCAAGGTTATGTATTCATTTGAATGAAGTCCACGAAATTGCTTCCGATGAGATATATCCGTCTCGTGATTGTCGTGAAGGATTGCTACCGGTAGAGAATCCGGGTTGTTAAATCAACTATTTGAGATAGTTGTTAGTGGTTTTATTTAATTTAGTTTAAGTTTGGTTTGCTTTAATAAGTTAGAGTTGATTAAGGTTAGTAAGTTAATAGTAAGTTTGTTTTATTTTTTTAGTCCGTAATAGTTTCTTTTTGTTTAATATATATGTTGTTTGATTTTAATATACGTGTGTTATCGATGTTTATAACGATCATCTATAATTTTAATTTAATTTTCGAACCTACTTTTCATACTCATTTGAACATCGGACGATGTCACTTAAGTAAGTGGGGAGTAGAGTTAGGTTTGAAAATTCATTAAAATTTTCAAAAATAAAAAATAATTATAAAATATAACCTTTTTCATATAAATTAGTACTTTAATTACTTATTTCTTAGTTTTAATTTTTCTTGAATAATCTAAGTTGGTTAATATATGAATAAAAATGATATAATTCGAGAGAGATTAATTTTTGATTTAGTAAAATATATTAGATATATAATGAATATGTTTTATATCTTTTATAAGATTTTTAAGATTTTGAGTATGTATAACTAAATAATTTTTGTCAAATATTTCTTTTATGGAATTATTCAAGTAATTTTATATTTATAAATAAATTTTTAGATAATTTTCTTTTCAAGATTAATTATGAATTTGGAATCAAAATTAGGAATGATGATTTTTGGCACCACAAAAATATAACTATAATAAAATAACCTACCCGAATAAAATTTCCAATTTTGACCCCACCTCGACTTTTAAAAAGTGATTAAGACCTCACTCGGAATTTAGCCATTTTGATTAACTAGAAATTTCCGACCCTTAGCTTGTTTTTTGGTCTACATTTCTTTGACATCCTTCGAGTTTGTACGTCTTATGAGAGAGATGATGATGAGAAAAAGTTAAGAGTTGAAAAAAATGGTATATGATTGGAATGAGTTCGAGATATGTTAGTGTCCTATGAACAATTTATATTAGGAACAAAGCACCATTTTTACGAATAAATCGAATATCAAGTATCTTCCTATCTTTGATCGACCAAATATATGTCTGATGATAGTAGTCCAAATAGGGGATTATCTCAAAATGTCCTATTCTTTGAGAATGAAGGCATAAGTCGAATCAAAAGATCTCAAGAATAATTACGGGTTTAAGGAAACCGGACTCGTAATTTTAGATCGAAAGAGTAGTACTCCGATCAATCTTGATGAAGCAATGCTTGTAAAATTTGATTATTTACACACACTCACGCTTTAGTTCTTAATGTTAAAAAAAAAAAAAAAAAAAAAAAAAAAAAAAGAGAGAAGAGAGAAAATCTGAAAAATAGTTGGAATAAAAGGATGTTACTAATCGAATCTGTTTTTGATCAAGAATGTGAAGACGTGAGTACGTCATGACTTGCATCTTTCTCTTTTGATTTCCTTTTCTATCTTTCGATTAACCAATGTCCTATCCTAATATATTAAGCCAATATGTCTTCTATCGACTTAGTTAATGATTCCGAGAAATTCGTAATAATCGAGATAGAAAGTATTTCTAATATTTTATTTATATTTACGAATTATTGCATGCATGTTTCCATCTAATTCATATTTGATACTTAATTCATTTAAGTTATATAATCTCCTTTCTTAAATTTCTATAAAATTTATAAATTATATGTTTGTAATATTGATGATATATATTACTTTTGAAATTTTAATCGATCAATTATATTATCATTATTTATATATTACGCTTATTTTTGCTCGAGGACGATCAAAAGCTAAGTGGGAAGTAATTTGATGTATTATTTTATATGATTGAATTTACGTGATTTTATTACGTTTTGTTGACAAATTCTATGTAAAATATCTAAAATTATGATATAATTAGTATAAAATATTAATCTTTGTAGTTTAGTATAGTTAGTAGTAAAAGTTAGTATTTATAGTAGAAAGTTGTAGTTTTTGTACGGTTTTAGTAACCGGAATATTGTGTCTATTTTACACGGGTATTTTGTGTTTATTTCATTGCGAAATCCTAAGATGAATCAAAATCCAGTATCGACACTTTTTGAAGTCAATACAAGTCGGTGAAAGGAAGTTATAAAGCGTCAACCGATGATATACATGATCAAGGGAATAATTGTTTCGAATCTCGAGAAAGGGCGTATAATACAAATGGCTCATCGAGAATCGTTTTACGAAGAAGTGGTCTTGATGAAAGTTGTAGAGAATTCAACGAGCTTTTCAACGGAAGTTCGATTATGTCATTCGATATCAAGAATTCAAATTCACGATTTTTAGAAGTTAAGCGTGTAATTATATATAATTATATATATAATTACACAAAGACAAAATGATGATTAAGGTAACATGCTTGCACATGCTTGATAACAAAGCTGTAATGATTGTCATCATTACACGGACCGATCCGGCAAGTTTTGAGACCGGTCCGGGAAGGAAGAAAGTCTATAAAAGGGGAGCATCAGAGGCTTCATTTGGGGGGTGTACCAATATATATATACAATATTCTATATATATTCTCTCCTCTTCTTTCTCTTTTCTTCTCCTTTCTTAGTTTGTAAATAGGCTTTATGCCAAAATAAATTAGTAGTAGTAGTATCGTAGTAATGCTCGGAAATTCTCGAAGGTTCGGTGTTCTTTGAAGTCGTTGTAATACACAGGAAAAAGCGATTTACGAGTCAACAGCTGTAATCGGGTAATTTCTATAATAATTATGTTTATGTTTGTTATTTTCTTCTTTTTTATAATGTTATTAGGCTAGATCTAATAACTAACCAAAGTTATGTAATCGTATTATTTTGATCTTTTGGTAATGGAATGATGTTAAAATAAAATTGACTAAAATTGAGTAAAATGAATCTTTTTCTATTTATTTGCGTAATGATAACATATTCGAAATGAAGTAATCAATCGGGATGAATACTACATATAACCTGGCGATGAACCCGACCGAGAGAAGTCGGATATGAGTAAAAATAGAAAAACCGGAGGTAAAAATGGCCGTCGATTAACGGAATCCTATTTCCTACCGAAGCGATTTGTCTGGAAAGATAAATCTTATTAAAATTTGTACTCGAGATCTTAATAATGTTAAAATCACGCTTAATTGAAACTACACCGTTTGTATTAAATCGATCCGCTTGACAACCGGAGCCTCTTGAATAACATCGGCCATCGACAAATGGAATCACCTCTTTTATCCGGGGTAGATTTGTACTCGGTACTGCTTTTGACTAACTAAGTTTAGCATGGGGCGATTGTGGACCTTGGGTGATGACTTTTGACATATGACAATTTCATACGCTTCGTGTGAGGAGGAATTGTTGACATTAGGAGTACACCGTTTCATTCACTCAATTGGACCTAAAAAGGACGATCGAACACATTCCATTAACTGAAAAGATCATATAAATTGATTACATATACTTTGGTTAGTCTGGTTATATATTATATTTTGGTATCTATATATTTATATATATATATATTTTACTATTTATGTACATTTATATATATTTATATATCTATATATATTATATTAGAATAACTTTTAAATTATGCATTTATTTTATGTTAGTTAGAGTAGTAGTAATCTGTGTTATAAAATTGCGGTTTAGATCGAGTTAATAGCGACTCTTTGGTGTTTAACCACACTTAAAAGAATTACCACTTTTTCCTGAGGATTCGACACGACTCACCACTTTATCACTACAGCTTGACCGGTACACTTGCCGGTTAGATCCGTCTAACCTAGAAAAGGTCCGTCCTTTCTTGGCGCCGCTTCTAAGGTGCAGTTTTGGTGACGTCGGGTTTCTCGTACTTTCTTCGAATGTAATAAGTTACATTTCCACCTTTAGATTTCACGTTTCTATTCTTAGATGTTTGGAAATTTTACACCCGAGTTTTGCTTCCGTTTGCTTTCATTTGATACGACGTAGTAGAGGCTTACGTATAAAGTGAATTTACTTTTATTTTATACGTGCGAACGCTTTCTTTTCCGGATAAGGACTCGGTTGTCTAAGGCGAGGCGTTACAATAACAAAACAATTAAACGTAAACAATCAAGAAAAAAACAAGAAAAACAAAAGCACAGAGATTTGGCAACCAAGGGTTCTATATTCTTGTACTTATTTATTTATCTATTTATTTATTTATTTTAATTAAAATCTTAGACGACCGTCTGCAATAGATCTAGTTAAATTCCTGGTAGGATTATTATTTTGAAATGTCCGCAAACTATATTAATGATCCCAAAGTCTGTAAAGTATTTTTAGTACACCCGGCCTCCGGTCCGAAATATCTGAATTAGTAGTCAAAAACACGCTTATTAAGAATGTGATTTAATGCTATGACTTAACGATACAATGACTAAAAATCCTATGATACAATTAATGCAGTTTTATTTTTAACTTCTTATCTAGTATTAAATAATGGTATAGTAGGAAAATTAACAATAAATACTGCTTTGCAAAATATTCTGCATCAGTTATTTTGAAACAAAATTTTTTAACAACTGTCTCAGTTATTTTAAAACGGAGAGAGTAGTATCAAAATAGTATCGTTGGTGAATCCGATGATGAGTTGTCAGATCTCGATTATTTGGGAAAATGACAAGCACGGGCATCGGCGATTTTGACCGCATTAAAGTATTTTCTTCTTACTTTCCTTTCGGTTGTCTTTTTCTGAATTTTTTTTTTGTAGATTAGGAATTTTGATTTACGCCTTCATTAATGTTACAACGTAAATATCATACCTACAAATGACGAATGAAGATTAAGGTTTTTAAAGAAACAAAATAAAAAACATGTTATTTTGTTTAAAAAGCATAGAATTAACTGAGCAGTTTATGAGGGAAAAATGAAACCCTAACCGGAACTCCGTAGCTTGAAACCCTCCTCCTTCTCCTTCCGGCAACCTCTCTCCCGATAATCCAAATTCCTCTAAGATGGAGGATATGCGAGTAGACCAGACCACAGAGGAGGAAGAGCTTCTCCGTACTAGTGTGGAGAGACAGAAAGAATCCGCACCATGGGGGAGTGCGCGCGGCGTAGATGTGGTAAGAGGCACTGAATTACGAGACCAACTCTACTATGGAGATGGAGAAGATGAAGCGGATATAGCGAATTTATGAGGATTGCGGAGAATTGGCCAGGGTCGAAAATTGATGACGATCCAAAGAGAGTTGGAGGTGAGGAATTGTGTAAATCTATGGCGTCAATGGCGAAAGAGCAGATCATTATCAAGGTGCTAGGGCGCAATGTCTCATTCAAAATACTACAAGAGCGATTGAACAACATGTGGTGTACTAAGGGCAAGCCGATATTGTGGACCTTGAACCGGGTTCTATGTTGTGCGTTTTCTTTGTAAGGAAGACTATGTCACCGCTTTCTGGAAAAGGGCCTTGGGTGATTCAGGGGCATTACCTAACTGTGAGAAAATGGAGGCCATTTTTGTACCATCTCAAGAGAAGATTAATTCTACTATGGTATGGATTAGATTCCCCAAATCCCCTCGAGGTGTTTGATGATCATGAGTTCATAATGAGGTTGGCTAAAAGAGTAGTAAACCAATAAGGGTTGATGTTGTCACAAATGATTCTACAAGAGGTAGATTTGCAAGAGTGTGTGTAGAAATGAATCTACATAAGGTCTTAAGAACAAAAGTGGTGTTGAAAGGTTTCCAATTCAAGGTGGAATACGAAAGTTTGCGGCTTTCTTGTTTTGAATGTGGTAGATATGGTCATAAAACGAGCAATCGTCCTTCACCGTCGGCGTGATACTGACGATGGTCCAAGAGCAATGCAAGATTTTACGAATCCACAAGCACCCCAAGGCCCTACTCTGATAAGCCTTTCGGTCCTTGGATGTTGGCTCCAACAAGAAGACGTAAACCGAATCAACCACAGAGAGGAAATGGAGAACGTAGACCTCAGTATGACACAAATAAAGGTCAGCAAACAGGTACAGCCAGGCAAGTCAATAGGACTGAGAATCATCCCAATCAGTCTGATCAAGGGGACCGGGTCGGTTCGATGTCCTAGTTGATGAAGCGAGGACATAACCATGGAGGAGGATGAGCTAGAAGCGATCTTAGACCAGTGGAAGCATTCAAGCGAAAAGTGGAGAAACAACATGAAGCTCAACTACCCCTAATATCTCATTACTCGAAGGATGGAGTCCGAGGGACAAAGGAATAGCAATGGGAAACGAGAGAATAAAAATCAGCAGGAGCAAATGAAGAGAAAAGGACAATCCTCCAGTGGAAGTGAACCACTAATGTCAACCAACGCCTCTTCTCGATATTTCCAATAACCAGGAGCAGCAATTCAGCCCAAAAAATCAACCAAATTCTAGTCCAGAAGATGAAGCAGACAATTTGTTGTGGAGAAGCATGACAGAGACGACTATTCTTAAATCGAAACCTCCGGACGGGCAGATGCAGGTGAATTTAAATGTGGGAAGAAGAAGTGCAAATGTTTTTGGTATAGCTGAGTGGAGTCTAAGAGACCAACCACCTGATAAAATGGATACTGGGGATGGAGGAGGAAATTTCAAACAAATTTAATTTTATAATGAAGATCTTAATTTGGAATTGTAAGGGAGTAGGTTCTAATGATTTCAAATTGAATTTGAGTGATCTTTTGAAAAGACATAATCCAGATATCACTGGTGCAGTGGAAACTAGAGCTAGTAGTGATGAGAGCTGGCGAGATCCTATTACAGATCTAAATATAATAAAGTTACGTGTGTTGAAGCTAGAGGTTATTCAGCGGTATTTGGTGTTTTTGGAATGACAAGGAGGTGAACCTTCATTACATATCCAAAGACTACTCAATGTCCGAATATGGCGGTTTGCCGAATAAGCGAGATCTTATGGATTCTAACTATTATTTATGTTTCTCTACACCAAGTGCCGTAAATGATCTATGGGAATATCTTAAGAAGCTGTCGAATGTGATGAGCTATCCTTGGTGTGTGATGGGGGACTACAATCAAGTGATTGAGCAAGAGGATAAATATGGTGGTAGAGCTATAGGAGGCATTAACGTGGAGAAGATGAGGTCAATGATTCAATATTGTAAAATGCTGAATATGAATTTCCATGGACCAAGATTTACGTGGACAGGACCTGTATATAAAGGCGTTCGAATACTAGAAAGATTGGACCAAGTCTGGAATACAGCAGAGTGGAGTTTACTTTTCCCATAAGCGACTCTTTTGCATTTACCAAAAGTCCACTCTGATCACTGTCCTCTCTTACTCAGTGTAAGTCTTAAACAACAAAAATCTCAGGGTGGCGGTGGCTTCAGGTTCTTAAATGCGTGGCTGGAACATAAAGATTTTATGAATTTTATGGAGCAAAATTGGGATACTTCTAATCCAAATATGGGAGAGACCATCAATCATTTCATGACAGAGGTGCAAAAGTGGAATAGAAATGTGTTTGGAAATATCTTTTACAGGAAGACGAATTGTCTAAATAGACTGAATGGTGTCCAACAATCTTTGAGCAATTGCTACTCAACTTTTTTAGTCAATCTGGAGAAAAGGCTTCAGCAAGATTACAATGATATACTTATTCAAGAAGAGCTCCTATGGCACCAACGCTCTAAACTGCAATGGATAGTGGAAGGGGAACGCAATACTCATTATTATCATCTAACGGCCATCAAAAGAAAACAGAGAAATACGATCAGCATGTTGAAAAAAGCTGATGGGTCTTGGACATGTGAAGAACAGGAAATAAAGAGCTTGATGAGAGATTTCTTTGTTGATCTTTACTCTAATGAGGTGCAGACACACCAGTGCAGTTGTGTTTTCAACTTCCCTCCTCTGTCTCAGTCTTCTTTGTCAATTGTTAATAAAAATGTGAGTGAAAAGGAGATAGAGGAAGCATGCTTTGACATGGGGACTTATAAAGTGGCAGGACCTGACGGGCTACCCCCTATTTTTTATAAGAAAGGATGGGGTATCATAGGGGATTACAGACCGAGTTTTGTGAAGAAAGCCTTCGAGAATCAATGCCTCCCAGCTGATATGAATGAGGTCCTCATAACACTTATTCCCAAGGTGGATGTACCGGAAACACCTTCTCAATTTAGACCTATTGCTCTTGCGAATGTTATTGTTAAAATTGTGACCAAAGTACTGGGAAACAGGTTGCGGTTGATTATGGGTGAGCTAATACATAGTAGTCAATGTGCTTTTATTCCAGGCAGAAGCAGTGCTGAAAACATCATCCTGGCCCAGGAAGCTGTGCATTACTTACATAACAAGAAAGGGAAGAAAGGCTTTATGATCGTGAAAGTAGATTTGGAAAAAGCTTATGACAGAGTTGATTGGAGTTTCTTGAGAAATATTCTGAAAACTATTGGGATCAAAGAGTCGATCCTCAATTTTATCATGCACACTATCACTTCAGTTAGATTGGCAGTTCTCTGGAACGGTATAAAAATTGATGCATTTTCACCCAGTAGAGGAGTACGACAAGGGGATCATATTACCCCCTACCTTTTTGTGTTATGTATGGAAGTCCTAAGCATGCTGATCAATAAAGCAGTTTCAGATGGCAGATGGAAACCGTTACATATATCTAAAGGGGGCCCTCCAATATCACACATTTTCTTTGCTGATGATCTACTTCTTGGAGAAGCAACTGAAGAGCAAGCTAGTTGCATGGAGAAAACTCTACAAGATTTCTGCAGTTGCTCGGGGCAAAAGGTTAGTCTGGCGAAATCAAGCTTTTATACTTCTAGTAATGTTAATCCAGTGAGCAGAAATAATATTGCAAGCAAGCTATCAATGAAATATACGCCTTCTCTAGGCACGTATCTTGGAGTCCCTCTAATCCACGGCAGACTTAAGATTGCTCACTTTGCACCTATGCTTGATAGAATGAAGGCCAAACTTTCCTCCTGGTCGTCCAAAATATTATCTAAGGCAGGTAGGACTATATTGATCAAGAGTTCGTTGGCATCCCAGGCTTACTATCATATGCAGACTTTTCATATACCATTGACCTGCGTGTCGGCGTTGGAGAAGGTATGTAGAGACTTCCTGTGGGGAGATAATGAAGATGAACGCAAAATGCATAACGTGGCTTGGCAAAAAGTGTGTAAGCCAAGGGAAGAAGGTGGTTTGGGTATTCGAAGTGTGCAGGAAATGAATATTGCTTTCTTAGGCAAACTGGTTTGGCAGTTGATAAATCAGCATGATAAACTTTGGATAAAAGCTCTGTCACATAAATATAAGGAGTTACTCCCCAAGCCCAGGCCCGGTTGTTCCCCAGTATGGAGAGGCATTTGCATTGCGTATTCTAGACTTTGGAGAGGTGTGACACTTACAGATGATGGCTTCAGATGGAATAATGATCCTAAAGGTAAATATTCGGTCTCCTCTAGTTACCATTTTCAAACTAAAGAGTTGAATGAGGAACAAGAAGGTGCGACAGCTACTACGCAATGGAAACAAATTTGGAAGCTAAAAGGTCCGTCTCGATCCAACTTTTTCCTCTGGATGCTAAAACATAAAGCACTGCCTACGTTCGATTTCTTGGCTAAGAGACACATCATCCCTTCTCCCACCTGTCTAATTTGCGGTATTGAAGATGAAACACCCCTGCATGCTCTTCGTGATTGTCCTTGGACTACCCAAGTGTGGATGTTATTGATACCTAGAGATCAATAGAGTCACTTCTTTGGCACAAGCAAGATCTGAGATATATGAATAGCAGAGAATCTGCCACTAAAAAGGCTCTAACGAGTGGAATTATACTTGGAGGGAGCGGTAAATGACATCTGGATCTCAGCGAAATAAATTAATTCATGACTCAACAGTGGCAAGGCCCTCACTCTCTGTGTTTGTATCCCAAGCGATGGAAAGAAGCGAAGAATCTTACGATTAAATTTCTGCGAAGATTATAATTGATTGTTGGCTGCTTTTAGATGTTTATATGTCGAATTGTTTTAGTCTTTGATATGGTGCATGATTACATAATCTTGGTTTCGTTGAATAAATAAAAATTCCGTTTAAAAAAATAAAAATAAATAAAAAAATAAAAATAAAAAACACGTTAGAAGGGTGCCCGTTACTGCCATGGCTGTGTAATTAGCACCGGTATCTTTCACATTGATTGGCTTTTTTTTAAGGGTCCAATATTATCGATAAATGCACCGTGTAAAATATCGTCAGCCTCAAATCTTTTCGTTTTCTTTCTTTTCTTCTTATTTTTTTTTTCTATTGGTAAGTTTGCTTATTGTCTTGTTTTTTTTTTATTTTATTTTATTTTAATTTTTTATTTGAGGTAACAAGTACTCTATCTTATTAAACCGAGACGGTCAAAGAATGTCGTGTCAAAAAAAACATCGGACACTGCGTATGACACTCAAATTAAAGTCTTAGTGCTTCATAAATCAAAACTAAACAACGTCGATCGGCATCCAATATAAATAAAAATTACAATGGTAATTCCTACGATTTTTTAGTACACTATAAAAAAAACACTCTATTGCTACAATAGTTTTTGGCACACACAAAAAAAAAGTGTGGTTAATAGTACTTGGTTAGACTTTTTTGCCACGCTCATATGGATAAAAGTAAGTATATAGTAACACTTTTTTTTTTGTGACAAACAATAGTGTAGCAAAAAAATGTTTTTCTTGTAGGTAACTGTTTTCAAATCTTAAAAAAAAAAAAATATTGCTAACAATGTTGAATTTGACCATGTTTGTTAACAACACTTATCACAAAATCTCAATATAGGAAGTGATATTCACACTAAAATATTTTTATGTTTCTTATATATATATATATATATATATATATATATATATATATATATATATATATATATATATATATGTATGTATGTATATATTTCAGTTATAAAACATCTAACATTCTGTAAATAAAACATCTAATTATTAATATTTCTTTGAATTTCATGTATACCGGATATTCATAAAATTTCTTATAACTGAACCATTATCCGAACCGTTTATAATCGAATAAAAAACCAAACCACCATTTCTGACCTAGTCAAATTGTTAAATTTTATTTCGGTTTTCGGTTAACCGAACCGAACCATAAAGCAAACGGTTTGGTTTCAATTTCGGTTTCAAATATTTACTAACCAAAATTTTCGATTACGGCCATTAACCATACCGAAGTGAACCGTGAACATCCCTAAAATTTAAAATAGAGTACTTAAGATAGCGTCATGCGCAGTGTCCGACAATTTTTTCGACACGACATGCTTTGATAGGTGTCGGTTTAATAAGATAGAGTACTTGTTACCTAAAATAAAAAAAAATAATTAAAAAGAATATAAATGCAATAATCAAACTTTATCTTAATAAAAATATAATAAACTTACCTCAATAAACAAAAGTAAAAATTAAAAATTAAAAAAAAAAAAAAAAAAAACGATTTGGGAGCCTGAGAAAGTGCACGGCACCTTGCATCGGACTCGTGGTACCGTAAGGATCCATTCCCATGCGATAGGTCATATCCCATACAGATGTCATTTGAATACCAAAATCACTAGCTCATCTAGTGATTTGCCTCGCTAGAGGTTCGATCTCACTGGTAGTGTACCAAGTCAATCTTAGTCTAGTACCGGTGTTCTATATATTTCAATGTTCTTTTGCTTTTCTTCTATTTTTCATGGAAGTTAGATTTATATTAGCTTAGTGTTTTGTGGAATTAACCTTCCCTCATTATGTGCCATTTACGACTGACCGATTCTGCTTGCTAATATAATATCAATGCAGAGTGCGATGAATTTAATTCTTTCTTTTCCGGGTAAAAGTATTATTGAAGCCTCATTTGAATTGGCAATGAGAATGAATTGTTTTTGTAATATCTCGACTTTTCGAAAAAGGACGGACGTGACTTTTTACGAAAAATGGATTGTTATCTTTATTTAATTACGGAATTAAGATCAAAAAGGAAAGAAAAGCAAAAAGAGTTTATTGGAAAATTAAGGAATTTTGGGGATTTGATTGTAATGAAGAGGACTTAAAGGTAATTAACTAGGGAGGTTTATCTTGAGGAAATAAAACTCGTTCTTTCTAGTCTCGTTTGGTTTCGAGAGCCTCCCTCTTTCGCTGGATTAGCCATTTGGACATATCCAAATCGTTAGAAAACCTAGGCTTGTGTTTCTCTTTGTAGTTGGGATAGCGGGGAGGGTTAGAGAGGTGGGGCTTTCCGTTCGGTAGATGTCCTTGAACCTGGTGGAATGCTCACGAGACCACTTGTAGCTTTCCTTGCTTGCTTTGGACCTCTATTCTCAACGGAATTAACGCTTTGAAAGTCGGTCCTCCCATGGGCCGTGAAAGCATGCTCTGCACTACACTCTTCCGTTCTTCGCTTGAATCTTTCCACACTGGTCTAATCGTTTTCCCACTAGAGTGCGATTAAGGGGAGTTATCGAATTAGATTTTTACACATTCAAAGAAAAACTCCAGCAACGTTGAGAGAAAACCAAAAGGGCAAAGGACTTTCTTCGATTTCTCACAAGTTAGTCGACCAGTTTTCGAATGAATTAAAGATTCGAATCGCGGAAGAAGAAGGCTTCATTTTGACATCAAGCTCATCATGTTTGGAATAAGGTTAGTTTTGCCTCAGTTTTGGATTCTTCAAGAGATGATCAAGTTTTCTGGTTTCGTGTGGTTGAATTCATAGTTCCTTTTGTTTAGAAGCTTTGATCATCATCCAAGTTAATTGTGATCAAATAGGTTTCCAGTTGATGTCTTAGAAGGTGCTGTAGATCTGATTGTGGTTTTTGCTTGCTTGAAAGGTAAGGGGCTCTTCCTAATGTTTAATTAAGGTCTTATGTTGTTAAGGTTGTGTTTTGGGTACAATTTGTGGTGTTTTAATGCTAGAAATCATGCCTACTTGCGTTAGAGAATTATCGATGTTTAGTTATGTAAAAGCAAGGCTTTTCTGCTGTTTTGTTGTGCCTAATGGTGTTAAACTTGTTTGGAGTTTTGTAGTTTCCGCGCTTGGTGCGGGCGCACCAGATCCAGTGTGGGCGCACCAAGGAGTTAGAATGTCCGTTTTTACATTCAGAGGCCTGGTGCATGCGCACGGATCTAAATCTTGAGTGCACGAGCTAGTGTTGATGCACGAGAATCCAGTCTGAGCACACCAACTTTGGCGAAAAGTCTACTGTTTCGCCGATTAAAGCGCTCTTCAAGCCGATCATGGGCACACTGGACTTGTCTTTTTTTGTGTTTAGTCAGTTTTGAGCCCCGAGTCTAGTTTTAAATGTTGTTTTCACCTAATAACATTAAATTAACATGAACAAGCCTTGATTAAGCTTCTGATGTGTTTAGTTCTGGCACCGGATGTACTTTTCCATAGAGTTGAAGTTCTGGACCGTCGGAAGGGTATGATTGGCTTGTGCTTTGATGAATTAGTATTCATCAATGTCTGTGTATGTGCTAGGCCTTGTCCGTGTCTAGTGGTCTAGGAAAGAGAGAAGTAGAGGTGAGGGAGCTTACTTGAAAATACTTAGGTGGCTAGTTAACATTTAATAATAAACGTACTTATGGAGTTAAAAGATTAAACATCATGCTATTCTTGGTAAGGCACTATCTATGTCGCAAAGTGTGGGCGGTCAGATAAAGTGAATAACTCTACTGGCCTATAAACGGCTGAATGGCAGGGGGACTTCGCCGAACGCGTGCACTATCAGGCTTTCCCCCGTGGATATTGGTGTGATCCACCAATATGTTGCACCAGATATGCCGTGGTGAGTCAACGACATCGTAGTGCCTTTGAATGCGGTTGTAACAAAGATAAGTTAAGCTAGACACCAATAGTCACGACATGTTGATGAGTATGAAGTGAACCTAAAGTTTGAGTCGGTCTCACAAAGATAACTTAATAATAATAATATGAACCTTTTATTGTAAGACTTAATTATACATTAGCTTATTTCTCTTGCTAAGTACTTTGTACTTACCTCAATTGCATATGTTGTTATGCATGCTTTTGGGGTGAGAGGCGAGCGGGTTAGCCTTGAGTTCGTTGAGGAGTTCGATGATGATTTGATGACTTTGATGCCATGATGATGCTTTATTTTTACTTTTATAAGAAATGTTGTACTAGATTATGATGTACTTTTATTTCAAGTTTGTAAGACAAGTGTTGTATCTTTTTTTTTTAGACATCGTACGTTGTAACCTTTGGACCTTTTGTTGTTGTAAGTTAAGCAATTTAGCCATAGTCAGTTTGTATTCCTTTCTTAGCAGCATTTACGATGTTTTGCCGAGTCACAAATTTGAACTCGTTAATAAGAAGAAAACATGAATTCGAACTCGTTACCAAAGAAAAAACACAAATTTCAACTCGTTATAAAGAGAAAACACAAATTTCCGGTGATGTCAACTCGTAATCAGGGAAAAAATATTTTTTTGCAAGGACAACTCGTTACCCTAGAAAAACGCAAATTTTATCTTGAGCTTCTTCTTTTCATTAATAATCAAAGTCTAGGAGAAGTCCATCAAATATGTAGTCTCTAACTACTATAACGGGATTGCTCGTGTCATTGCTTATTTTAAAAGGATTAAAATTTACTTAACCATTCTTGAGAACATTTCACAAACAGATTTATAATTTGGTTTTACTAATCGAGAAAACATAAATATAAAAGTTAAGCTAAAAACTACAACATAAAATAAAGATAAAAGAGTGTTGTTGTTTACACAAGCAAAATCAAAGATGATCTTTTGTTTATGAATTTGCTCCCACTAGTCAACTACTCCCAATTGACTTTCAAGAATTTTTAAAATCCTTTAGTGGTTTGGAATCATATCTAGTTGACTCGATCCCGGCGTGGGGACGATCGACCGGATCAATTTTGACGGGTAGTACTTCTTCTTACCAATTGCGTCTAACGCGACTTCTAGTGGTTTGACTAGTCAACTCTTTGACAATTCACATCGTCAATGTGATAGTCAACCTTATAGAACTACTTATAAAACTACCATTGGAATGTCCCTTATAAAATTGTGTTTGGAAAAGCATGTCATCAACCGGTTGAGTTAGAACACCGTGCCATGTGGGCTCTGCGTATGTTGAATTTTGATGAGAGTTTAGTTGGAGAAAGAAGATTGTTGGATTTGACTCGCCAAGAGGAGTTTCGTCTGGAAGCTTTTGAGAATGTAAAAATATTTAAGGAGCGCATAAAGAAATTTCATGATAAGAAGATATTGGACCGCACCTTTAAGGAAGGCGATCTAGTTCTTCTTTAAAATTCACGCTTGAGACTCTTTCCTAGCAAGTTAAGATCACGATGGTATGGCCCTTATCAAGTGAGTAAGGTTTTTCCTTCTGGATCTGTTGAGGTATTAAACATTAAGGATCAATCCATTTTTGTGGTTAATGGACACCGTTTGAAACATTACATTGGTCTTGGTCAAGGAACGGAGGAGGAAGTCTTCACTCTTGAAGATCCCACCTATACTTAAACCATCGCTGAACTAAGTCGAGTGACGACTATAACCTTCAGAACTATTTCTTAAAAACTATCTTTTGTTTTTGTTTTGTTTGAATAAAGTAGCATGAGGCATTAAGGTTTTTTCATCTCTCCATGTTCCGAGTCTATGTTCGGAATAAGCGAGGTTTTTCCTTTCATAGTTTGCCATGTGAGTTTTGTAGTTTTAACTCTTTGGTTTTCCTTGTCGTTGGTTGTATGAAATAAAGTGACTTAATTTGTTTTTGGATATTCTATATCTAATTACTGCCACATTATTTTATAACTTCTATTGACATGTTATTAATGGTTTCGTGGAGTTTCTGTTTGGTTTGCTTAAACAGGTTTAAATTTTCTTCTCCACGATGTGCATGGATCACTCCTATATTCTGCATTTACTTGAGAGCCGTTTCCAGAGCTAAGTCTTTTTCTTAAGTTCTCCTTTTTCTTTGTCATTGGGGACAATGGCAAGTTTAAGTGGGGGGTAGGAGACTTAGCTATGATGTGTTATAATTGAACAATTGAATGAAACGGTGAAAAATGAAAAAATTGAACAAATGCCAAATTAATTATCTCGTACCCTTAGAATTGTGAGTTCTTATACATGGAGTTAGTAGGGAAGGAACCAAGTTGCATGAGTACGTGATCATTTTATACTTATGTGAATGTAAATTTTAAGGATATTCATGCCGATTTATTGCAAGTAGTTATTTATTATTCGATTACTCAATTTGTGGATCGACGTTTACCGCATGAATTATAATAACTAGAAGAATTATGTGTACATTGCGTAGATGATTGGTTATGCAAACTTAGTGTCGATATTTATCTGTTGATGTATTCTTATCTTCTAGTCATCAAAGCGGAGTAATAAGCTTGAGAATTATCTGTGTTTTAACAATGCGTTAAACACTGGGCTTGTAGTAACATTACCAAAGTAGCCCGAGCTTGTGGTAATATTCAATGCTATTGACTAATCCGTGAGAGGATTCTTGCAATGCATACTTTACCTTGAAAGCAAGTTTCTTTCTTGAAAGGTGTTAATGCTGAAATTATGAAAATGCGAAGAAATTCAACTTTTTAAGAGGCTTTGAGTATTTTCTCGGTCTCGAGTCAAAAACCTTTTGGATAACGCTCTTGCTTATTGCACCATGTCTTTACCCATTCACGAGGCTTAAGAAGTGGGAGTGCTGATGTTGGTAGGTTAAGACTGCGAAGTTAGCATAAACTTTAATCTTGCCATGAATATATAAAATTGAATACACATGCACACATCACTTCGATTCATAGCGAGTAGTGAATAATGGATAACTTATGAGCATGAATGGTATGAGTTGACTCGAGTTTCTTGTGTATGTATGATTTGACCATGGAAAATGTTGTCTTGGGGAATGACTTATTGATGCTTTGTTCGGTACGATCAAAGTCTAAGTGGGGGGTAGTTGATGACGGTCAAATTATACCCGTAAAAGTCATCAACGTTGTCCTTAAATCGAGCTTAATAATATATATTTTATAGTAAATCACATGTTTATAATGATTATTTAGTGTTGTGTGATTTATGAGATATAATTTGGTATTTACCTATTTTTATTATTACAATATGATTTACTGTGCGATAATTATTGATTTTATAGATTACGATGAATCGGAGGATATCTACAATCGGAGGAAGTAAATCTCAAGATAAATCAATGCAAAATCAGATTGAATAAAAGATAAATATTGAAGCAGCACGAGAAGTGGGGTAAGGAGCAAGAAAAGCCAGCGAGCCAATCAGAATGAAGTGGACTCGCTGGCAGCGAGACCCCTATTCACTGGGAGCGAGTTGACCAAAACTCGAGGATTGGCTGGGAGATATCTCTACGCATTTTAGGGTTTTTAAATGCATCTTTAGGTCGTCGGAAAACTCTATATAAGCGTGACCATGAATTTTATTTCACCATACTTTAGAATACACACCATTATACAATATTTTCATTTTTATAAAAGTTCTCGATTTTATTTATGTTCATTCATTCTGGAGTCGTTAGATTCACGGTTAGAGATCGTATCAAGGAGTGGGAATCACGATCGTCTTCGAGGAGTAATGTCTACTAAATTATGCAATCTTTATTAAGTAGATCTATATTATTTAAGTGATGGAGTAGTCATTTTGTGTATTGATTTAGTGATGTAGTTAATTAACGAACCCATGTTTATGTAGATCCGAGATGTAGAAGATGTTTCACGAGCAGCCACAGTGCGAGTTGAGCTCATTGGCGGCGAGCCCTGTCTCATTGTAGCGAGTTACGTGATGTTAACCGTATGTGAACGGCCCGACTACGTCGGGTTCTCTGCTTTGTAATTAAAGCGAGTAATTAAACTTTGATCAACATAATTATTTGTCATCGTAATTTAACATGAGACTCAAAAGTGATTGTTACTTAAGGCAGAGATTGAATCGGTGTCTAAGAATGCGCCTAACCATATGAATGTTGCTTAGATGAGGTTACGGTTTATACCGGCATCCCTAGTTTTGTAATTGTGTCGAAGTTATATGAGAGCGGAGACTAAAAATGTGATGTCACGTAATAGAGACATGATGATCGGATGGGCTACCGGAGCTAGATCTATTTTGAGGGGATGACTCCGTGAGTCGAATAATTAATCTCAAATGTCTTATTTTGTCTCGTCGTCAATCTACATAGCATGGGGGAGTAATTACTACAAGTGTTATCAATACCGTTTGTTAATCGTTTATAAAACCTATAAAAATAAGTGTCTTAGTGTCATTGTGTCTTTTGTTTGGTTTGTGTTTCTATTGTGTCAATTTTAATTCTACATTATTGTTGGTCGGAGACCGCCTTTAATTGCTTTTAGTTTAATAAGTTATATTTAGTTTAAGCCGAGTCTCTGTGGGATCGACCTCAGTCTATCTAACTATACTACAATTGAACCTAGTTCTCTTGCTAGTGTGTTATTTAGGTATCGAATATTTTTATTACTTGACCCGACATCAATATGGCTGATAAAGAAGGGCAATGGGGGTCATCTAGGAAGAAGAAGAAGGCTCCAATAGAAAGTGTGAAGTCTTTGAAAGAAGAGTTGGATAGAGAGACACCCATGCATGACAAGATGCAAGAAATGAGTGCGAAGATGGACCAAATGGAGTTGGATAGAAAGAAGGCACAACAATGCCAACTCTGTGAGGGTGGACACTCAACATTGGAGTGTACATCATCGAAAAAGTTCACTTACCCATAACTGATTGACATCTATCCCAACACAACAACAGTTTGGAAACCGAAATGATCGGCCAGAAGATGAATGTGTATGCAATGGGGCGAGATGAATACAAATCGACAAGAGTTTGGTCGACCTGGCAATGATGGAATCGAATTTCGACAATCGACAAGGGCCGCCAATAGAGTATGGTATGGGTGATATTGACAGCAATATGATGTGAATTATGTTGGACAAGGTAGTGGGGGACAGTGGAATCAGAATTAGCAAGGTCAAGGTTGGAATCAGGGGCAGAATCAGAACTGGAATCGTAACAATAATCAAAGCCAAGGTTTTAGACAAAACCAAAGCTCATATAACCGACCTTGGAACCAAAATCCCCAGAGTCAGAATTCCTACCAGAATCAGAACCAGGGAAACTATCAGAATAACCAGAATCAGCAATCTCAATCACAAGGCCAACAGCAACAGCAAGGTCAGAATTGGGGCCAGAATCAAGGATGGAATCAAAATCAGGGCTAGCAGAACAATAATAATCAGCAAGCAAGCTAACCGCCCAGAAATAACAATTCTAGCACCTATCGGCATCTGAATGCTCATCCCCACCAGAACAATCAGCAATCGAGCAACTCGGTTGCTCGAAAAATATTGCTTTGAGATGCTTTTGGAAAGATTGGATATGAGTGTTTACGAGTTGAACAAGAATGTTGTAGAACAAAAAGTGGCCACCCATTCGCTATTCGAATTTGAAGACCCAAGTAGGGCAAATATCGACACTCTAAAGAAAAATCTAAGTGGTGGGATCCCGAGAGTATCTTGAGAGAAACCGGAAGGGTATGAATCTTGTGTTCACGTGAAGTGGTAAGCGAGTTGGGCCAAGTGATAAGAAGAAAAGGTTGTAGGCGGAAAGAGAGAAACCGAGAAATCGGAGAAAGAAAAGCGATTGACCGTGAAAGGGCCATGTATGGTGAAGTTGAGATTGAAGATTTGGAGATTAAGCGGTGATGAGAAGGAAATGGCTGCAATGAGGAAATAGTTGGAAGCCTCAAAGAAAGCATTGGCGGAGGCAAACAAGAAGCGTTGGAAGGCGGGCAAGACCAAAGAAAGACTATGTAGTCTTGGACATTAAGAAAAGCAAAATTCCTCCTCCTCCCACGATATTGATGTTAATACCTTACCCTACCCTCTTGAGGGACCCATAAAGACATCTTGACCCAAGGTCGAGGCAAAATTCTGAATCTCCTAAGGTAGGGGTAAACATTCCGCTATTAGAGGCTATTTAGAGCATTCCCCCATATTTTAAATTTTTGAAAGGAATGTTTTCAAATAAGGAGAAGATGCAACAAATGGTACATTTGAGTGAGGAGTGTTCTGCGATTTTTGAAAATAGGATACCCCTAAGTTGTAAGATAGAGATAGCTTTACCATCCCAATTACCATTGGAGAGACAGTGTTTAAGAATGTGTTGTGTGATCTAGGGGCTTCACAGGAGCCTAATGCCTAGAGGAATTTATGAGAAGTTGGGATAGGGTAAGTAGAACCCGGCGGGAATGACCTGCAGATGGCGAGATAGGTGCATTAGGACACCTGGGGGGGTAGGCGAAGATGTGCTAGTGCGAGGTTGACAAGTTTCTATTTCCCATTGATTTAGTAGTTTTAGATATGGGCGTGGATGCAAAAACTCCTCTTACATTAGGTTGGCCTTTCTTGAATACTGAGAGAGACCTTGATAGACGTTAAGAGGGGAAAATCATACTACGAGTCGGGAAAGAGAGTGTGTCCATTAATGTGTATAAATCAATGAAACATCCACGAGGATGAAAAGAAGCTGATTGTTTTTACTGTTGATGCTATATATCCTTGTATTTTGGAGCACACTAACCTGCAGGTATACTAAGAGCCGATGGAGGAATGCTTGATGAAGTCAAGCACCGCGGAAGATGATGATCTGAGAATGAGAATTCAGGTATATCATTTGGAGTCGACTGCCTATGTCGATGCAGGATGGAACAAGAAATTAGAGCTCGGTTTGACAGGCAAGCTACCAAAGCCGTCAATCGAGGAACCACTGACTGATCTTGAGTTGAAGCCACATCCTGTGCATTTAAAGTATGTATTCTTAGAACCTGATAAATTACTTCCTCTTATTATTTAAATGCGCACTAACCGTTTTGCGAGGAAGCTAAGTTGATTCACGTTCTAAAGAAACACAAAAGGCCTTCGGATGGAAGATGGTTGATATCAAGGGGTTTAGTCTTTGATATCCATAAGCACAAAATAATCCTTGAAGAGGTGCCAAGCCGGTCCGGCGATTTGAAGGCAGTGAACCCGTATTTGCAAGAAGTGGTGAGGAAAGACATGGTGAAGATGCTGGAACTAGGGATAATCTACGTGATATCCGATAGTGTGTAGGTGAACCCCACGCAATTTATGCCCAAGAAAGGACGCATCACTGTTGAGCTGAATGATAAAGGTGAGCCCATTCCTACTCGCTTAGTTACTGGGCATAGGGTATGTATTGACTTTCGCATGCTTAATGATAAAACTAGGAAAGATCATTTCCCCTTCCCTTTTATTGATCAAATGCTAGAGCGTCTAAGTGGTCATGCGTTTTACTGCTTTTTAGATGGTTTTAGTGGATACTATCAGATCCACATTGATATACATGACCAGGATATGACTACTTTCACGTGTCCTTATGGCACCTTCCGCATTCAAAAGAATGCCGTTCGGGTTGTGTAATGCACCGCGACATTCCAATGATGCATGGTCGCCATTTTTACGATATGATAGAGCGGTTTATGGAAGTCTTTATGGATGACTTAAGTGTTTTTGGTGACACTTTTGATGAGTTTTGTCTAACATTGATAACGTGCTTGAGCGTTGTGAAGAGACAAACCTAGTTCTAAATTGGGAGAAGTGTCATTTCATGGTCACTGAGGGAATTGTGTTAGGCCATAAAGTGTCCAGGAAGGGAATAGAGGTTAATAGAGCCAAGGTAGAGACAATAGCTAAGCTTCCTATGCCCACAAATCTGAAGACCCTGAGATCATTCTTGGGCCATGCAGGTTTTTATCGTAGGTTCATCCCGGGGTTTTCCCAAATTGCTAGGCCTCTTACCCTTTAGTTGATGAAGGAGCTCCGGTGTTTTTGATGCGGCATGTTTAGATGCATTTAGAACTCTCAAGAAAATTCTTACTTAGGCTCTATCTTAGTGGCTTTGATTGATCCAATGAGTTTGAAGTCATGTGCTATGTGAGTGACTATCTTTGTAGGAGTATCTGGGTCGAAGCTTCGATAAGTTTTTCGACTGTCTACTATCGAGTTATACCACGAATCCGGCTCAACAAAAGTATGCTACCACCGAAGGAACTTCTAGCCATCGTTTTTGCTTTCGATAAGTTCGGTCGTACTTAGTTGGGTCGAAAGTCATAGTTCATCTGAGACCATCTTTGCGTTGCAATATTTGTTTGCTAAAATGACGCCAAAACCACGCCCTCTGAGAGGTGGATCTTGCTCATTACGGACTTCGGCGTAGAGATTAAGAATAAGAAGGGTGTTAGAATGTGAGTGGCCCGACACACAGAGTAGGATGGAACCGGGTGAGGAGAGATGCCTTACTAAGGTTGAGATAGATGGCGCTTTCGGGATGAAGCGGTTGTTCGTAGTGATATCGATGCTCACCAGTTAAGCACAAAAATTTTATATAGAGAGGAAGAAAGGGAACCCGTGGTATTCACCATTTGTCAATTATCATGAGTGTGGGTTCGTTGATCTCGAGTTTGATGAGAACCAAGAAGAAATTCTATAGTGAGGTGAACCGTTATGTGTGGGAGGACCCCCTACTTTTTAGGTTATGCGCGGATGGGATTACGAGGAGATGTGTTGATGATTGTGAGTATTCTCTCGTTCTTCCATGATAAAAAAGGTCGGTGGCCACTATAAGCGAGAAGAAGCAGCGTTGAAAATGCTACAAAGTGGTTTCTACTGGCCCACTATCTTCAAAGATGCACATGCGTATGTAAAGACATGTGATGCCTGTCAACGCTCAGGACGGATCTTAAAGAGAAATGAGATGCCTCAGAAACCAATTATAGTCTGTGAGGTTTTTGATATATGGGTAATCGATTTCATGGGCTCATACCCGTCTTATTTCGGGAATAAGTACATTCTTGTTGCCTGTGATTACATTTCGAAGTGGGTAGAGGCAATCGCTTCGCCTACTAATAACAAACATGTAGTCATAAGGTTTCTTAAGAAACATATCTGTCGGTTTGGAGTACCTCGGCGATAATCGGTGACAATGGCAACCACTTTGCAAATAGAGAGTTTGATAAGCTGCTAGTGAAGTATGGGGTGACTCATAAGTTAGGCACAACCTATCATCCCAGACTAGTGGACATGTTGAGGTAACCAATAAAGGGATTAAGAGAATCCTGGAGAAGACTGTCAATTCAAACCTGAAGGATTGGTCTAAGATGTTAGATGATGCGCTTTGGGCACACCGAACAGCATTCAAGACACCCATAGGCATGTCTCCCTACATGATTGTCTTTGGAAAGGCATGCCATCTTCCCGTAGAGGTAGAACATAAGGTCTATTGGGCGATTAAGAATCTGAATATGGATGACGCGTTAATCGGTGAGAGAAGGATGGCCCAGTTAAACGAGCTAGATGAGTTTCGCTTGCAAGCTTATGATTGTTCGGCGAAGTATAAGGAGAAGACCAAGATGCTTCATGACAAGTTGATTAAACCTCGTGTTTTCAGCATAGGTGATGAGGTTCTTCTATATAATACACGCCTTCACTTATTTCAAGGCAAGCTTAAGTCAAGCTGGTCAGGACCCTATAAGGTGACTCATCCAAAGCACGGGACGTTCATCACGAACGGCCTTCGTCTCAAGAAGTATGAAAAGTTGCCTTTCAATGAGGCTCTCGAGGTTGTGCATTTAACTGATCCCGAACCTTGATCGATGCATCTCTAAGTCTCGTCGTGGACTTAAAATCTTGACATTTCTAGTGATGAGTGATATGATTTTTCCGGTTCATAGCCCGTAGAATCCACAATCATAAAGATGAATAATCTAGGTTAAAATTAGTCCGGTTGGATTAATACTTTGAATTGGGTCTCTGTTCGGTAAAAACTAGTTTTAAAATTTATAAAGCGAAACACCCCAAGTATAAGGATCTGTAGTAAAGGATGTTATCGGGTCGTCCTAAGGGAATGAAATGTTTATCGAATTCAAGTATAAATCTATATCGATTATGTCACAATTATTAACTAAACTAAGGTTGAAACTAACTAAAAGATAAAACTATTAACTAACCTAAAAGCAGAAAACAAAAGCGAGCGAGAAAGCAGACAAGTTGGACGGCGTTCAATTTAATGAACGAGCGTCTGGAAAGCGAAATCTACTAGGCGAAGTGCGCTATTGCGGGCGAACATTCAACTTCTGACGAAAAGGAAAAGTGCGGGAAAGCAAAGCGGAAAATTAGGGTTTATAAAACTAGAACTTAAACTAAAGATTAAACTAACGATTCGATTAATAAACAATAAAGGAAAACACAATGAGGCAACTAGATTCCACCCATCAACCAACAATCCCAACTAGATGGTGATTAAAAGACATAGTTTTTAGTAGTGATTTTCACGAACTCAATCAAATATCTTCAATCAAATTTCTAAGGTTTCGTTTATCTTTTCAAACAAACTAAACATGCAATCAAAAGCGAAATCACGAGATTGTTTCCAAACTCTTACTCAACTAATCATGCATAATCTCTTAAAACACAATTAATTGCATTACTTTGAACAAAATAGAACTTAAATAATATATTTTCATATATTAATCCAAGCATCAAATATAAATAGATCGTTTCATCAAATTCATAATCCAATAAAACATAACAATGCAAAACAGATCCAAAGTAATGAAAAACTATGAATTAACTCACTACTCATCTAGTATCGAACTCCTCTAGTTGGTTGTGTTGTTGATGAGCTTCCTCCGTCGACTCACTGCAAGGCTTTTAGCCAACAATCATGTTGGACAAGATTGTTGGATTGGAGAAATTCATCTCTATGGAATTAGGGTTCTCACGGCCCACGACTTTTATGTAAAAGTATCGTGAAAGAGTTGTGTAAAAGATTAGGGTTTAAGGCTTCATAATGCGGTGCTTTTATAGAGTTTTAAGTCGGCTGGAAGTAAGTCGGCTCCGGACGCTCGTTTGAACAACCAGACGTCCGTCCCGAAATTCCCGAGCCGTTGATTAAGCGCTCGTTCGCCTTCTGCGGTGAACTCTCTGTATTGATTTTATGCCTTTGAGCGCCCGTTCGAATTTATGGGCGCTTCGTCCATCACGAGACGAGAGGCGAGCGCTCAATTTGGATTGCTTGGGATCGGATTTCTTCATCTTTATCCATTCTCTTCAAGCCAATTCCAACTCTATCTTGAATAATTAGACTTGAGTTTCATTTATCCTCTTTAGCACTCGAAATTCAGCCTCCTAAAGGATAAATAAACATTGCAAAATGTAATAAAACTCAAATAATAATAATTCCATTAATTTAACACATAAAATAATCAATTTTGCAAATAACCATATTAAAATCATCCTTACTAAATAATTACACTTAAACCACTTAATTC
Organism: Gentiana macrophylla; assembly: GCA_026214975.1. Classification (NCBI taxonomy): domain Eukaryota; kingdom Viridiplantae; phylum Streptophyta; class Magnoliopsida; order Gentianales; family Gentianaceae; genus Gentiana; species Gentiana macrophylla. The sequence continues at coordinate 15,543 of JAOBSW010000655.1, read as the reverse complement.
TCAAGTAAATTATGCAAATGTGGGAAATAATAATGAAATATAACCCTTAATAATCATATAAATATGGCCTTAACAACACCCCCACACTTAGTTTTTTTTACGTCCTCGGACAAAACAATCAAAACTATAGCTCAACTTCCATGCAATCCACATAGATCTCTAACTCACGTAACAAAAGATACAACAACTATAGCAAACAATACCATCACGAGATAGATTCGATGTATGTGTGACAAGCCCTTTTCAAATTTAACAAGCCTTTCAAAGAAATATCCTCTCAAAAATCCAATGACTATCCTAGATATGGCGCGTGTAGCTCCACTCAAAGCCTTCCCATGCACTCGGTAGGATAATCCCTACTGACATATCATGCGGTTCTCACGGGTATAAGATCCATGATAACAAAGACTTCACTTTATTTTTACTCATCATTTTCAAAAATTTTCAAATTTCGCATATCGAATGAGCTCTTACCCATCATAGTAGAATAGGATGTTTCAGTGATAACACCTACCTTACTCAAAACATAAGGTAGCTTCTCCTCACATATCGTCGTGAGCTTTTGGTCATCATAGTGGTATAGGACATTTCAAGATAATGCCCTACCGCACTCCAATCATAAACCATCTTCCGACAAACGTATTTATTATGATTGCTTATTCATTCTTTTTTCAAGACATAAGTTACATCTCACTTATCACATTCAAACTTTATGATATTCACACGGCTGCACGGGCTAACTAAGGTGTTACTATCTTGACCTTCCTAAGATAAATCACTAAAACAATGAAAGGATATAGTTCAAAAGACTTGCTTCAAAATCAAAGGCTCTCGTGAGCGTGAAAAATGAATACTAGCTCCATGAAAGTAAAGACATGCTATAATTATCTCACTAAGTCACATACTATCATCGTTAGAAAACTACAACTAGCAAGCATTTAGTTTCAACCATATGCTCGAGACTAACAAAATTTTAAATTTAAGTGGAAATTTAACATTCACTCATATTTCAAAGGATATTGTATAAAAACATACCCAATTTACCCCCCCACACTTAAATCACATTATGTCCTCAGAATGTGAAGAATAAAGAAAAAAAAACTTAGCTGGTTTCAACAGTGGTTGTCGGATGAAAGTTGGCAGAGGTCAGGCCGGAGCATGAATGTACCTTCACAACTCGAATAGACAACCTTTGGACATAAAAGCTTAGAACACCTCTCAAAAGTATCTGCCACACTCGACATACCATATAATCTCGGGGTACACGGGGTACATGAGCAACACATAACACAAAACACTTACAATGAATGTAGGAGGAATAACCATCAACACATAATCAACTAAAGTATTACTTCTAAAACAATAAAACAACCTAAAAAAATTAACTAGGTTGCCTCCTAGGAGCGCTCTTTTAATGTCAATAGCTTGACACAGATTTCAAAAGATCAACCCGGATCGGGCCACTTTGGTTTGACTACCGCCACCTCGATTATCGAATCGGGAGAACAGGGCGGAAATGATTGTCACCACAACATCAAGTCAAGTGTGCTATAAGATCATTAAATTTTCTCTCAAACTACTGCGACTCTCTTCTTCGTGTTCTTGCGGATGATAGGCGTGGGGTGTGCTAGCATGCTCGAGAGTCTCGGGAGAAGGTTCCTCACAGGTAGAGTAGGAATGTCATCATGTGTCTCAAAGAAATAAGATGGAATCTCTTCACAAATCAGGACATCTGTACTCTCATCTCTTCTTTGGAAATAAAGAGTCTCAGGCTTTTCCTTTGTTTGCCCAAAATATTTCTTAAGTCGATGACCATTCACTTTAAAAGCTTGATTACCATACCCATTCAAAGTAATTACTCCACTTGGATTAACGTCGAGAATCTCAAAGGGACCAGACCATCTAGACTTGAGTTTACCGGAAGCAGGTGAAGTCTAGTATTATAGAGTAAAGCCATTTCACCAACTTTGAATTCTCGGTCCTTGATCTTAGCGTCATGGAGTATCTTCGTTCATTCCTTGCTAAGCTTAGCATTCTAAATGCGCTCTGAGTCACGAATTCGTCGAGCTCGTTCAATTGTAACAACCGTTTCTCCCCTGCAGAGTTGGCTATCGAAATTTAAGAATTTAATTGCCCGAAAGCTCTGTGTTCAAGTTCGACAATTAAATGACAAGCTTTGCCATAGACCATTTGAAAGGGTGAGCGTGCCCATCGGGGTTTTAAATGCGATCACGATAAGCCCACAACGCGTCATCAACTTAAGACTCCAATTAGATCGATTATTGTTCACGGTCTTCTCTAAAATTCTTTTCAAGCTCACGTTTGCTTACCTCGACTTGCCCACTGGTTTGGGGATGATATGGTGTACCAACTTTGTGTTTGACACCATATTTTTCAAGGATTTTATCAAGCGGCGCATTGCAAAAGTGGGTACCCTCATCACTAAATGAGTGCTCTCGGACGACCGAATCACGGTAAAGATATTCTTTTGCAAAAATTTCTTCACGACTTTATGATCATTAGTTTGGGTAGCTATGGCTTCAACCCACTTGGAAACATAGTCGAAACCTGGATGAGGATACATTTATTACCGCACGCGAAGATGGAAAGGGTCCCATAAAATCTATGCCCCAAGCGTCGAAAACTTCGCGTTCAAGAATGGGCTTAAGTGGCATTTCCATCCTACTACCACCGCCGTCGGTTCTCGGCACCTATCACAACCTTTACCAAAGGCTTCGCATCTTTAAAATGCGAAATCGGCCGGTAGAATCCGGCTTGAAGGATCTTTGCAACCGCCTTCGGTGTTCCATAATGACCTCCGGTAGGACCGCTATGGCATTGTTCTAGGATATCCCACTTTGATCATGCTCCGGAACACACCTTCGGCAATCCGTCTTCTGGGACTCAACAAATAAGGATCTTCCCATACGAGATATTTAAGATCGAAAAAGAACTTTTCTTCTCTGATACGTCATGTCCTCTAAATGACCACTCGCTAAATAGTTGGCGTAGTCGACATACCACGACCTAACCGTTTCAAAAGCTTCATCAATTGCTCGATCGGAAAATCAATGCCTATATCATTGTGATTCTCTGCACACCTCATTTACTAAGCGAGATAAATGATCACCACAATATTCTCACTACCTTTCTTATCTTTAATCACAAGGTCAAACTCTTGTAAAATCGGAATCCATCGAAGTAACCTTGGTTTTGCATCTGCTTTGTCCATAAGGTAGCGTGAAATTTGCATGATCGGTCCATACAACAACTTGAGACCACTAGCGGATAACTTCTAAACTTGTCAATGGCAAAAACAACGGCTAAGAATTCCTTCTCGGTTGTGGTATAATTGCATTGAGCCGGGTTCAAGTCTGGCTCGCATAATAAATGGGCTGAACCTTTTATCAACTCTTTGACCTAAAGCTGCGCTCTACGGCATAATTAGAGGCATCGCACATCAACTCGAAAGGCTTGGTCGATCGGTGCAACTAAAATAGGGGCGATAAGCTTGTCTTTGAGACAATTGAAAGCTTCTTTGCACTTCGCATCGAACACGAAATCTACATCATCTTTCAAAAGATTTGATAAAGGCTTGGCGATGGTAGAAAAATCTTTAATGAAAGCGCTGTAGAAGCCAACATGACCTAGAAAACCTCGTACCTCTTTCCTTTGTCTTAGAGTCGTCATCCTTTCAATGGCCGACCTTAGCCTTATCAACTTGAATACCGGCATTGGACACCTTATGTCCCAAAGCGATTCCTTCGTCTACTGCTAGAAAATGGCATTTTTCCCGTTAAGCACCAGATTTTCTCAACACACCGTTGGAGTACCATATCTAGATTCTTTAAGATTTCATCAAAGCTATCGCCGTGGGCGAGAAGTCATCCATGAAGACCTCCATGCATTGCTCCACAAGTCCATCAAAAATGGCTAACATGCACCGTTGAAAAGTCGCGGGTGCGTTGCATAAGCGAATGGCATGCGCGAAAGCAAAAGTACCGAGATGGACACGTAAAGTTGTCTTCTCTTGGTCATTAGGATCAATGGCTATCTGGAAGTATCGAATAGCCATCAAAAAACAATAATACTTATGACCACTATGTGTCGTTCAATAAGGCTGGTCAATGAAGGGTAGGGAAAGTGGTCCTTGGCGGTAACCTCATTAAGTCTCACGATAGTCAATCTGAGACTCTGTGGCACATCACGAGTCGTAAGGCAACTTCCTCCCCTTTTTCATTCTTTTATTTGTGATTCCGCCTTCTTTGGCACAACTTGAGTAGGGCGACCACTCGCTATCGGCGATTGCATAGATGATGCCCATGTCAAGCCACTTTATCACTTCTTTCTTGACAACCTCCTGCATATGCGGATTCAGCCTTCTCTCGAGGTTGTCTAACCTTTTAGCTCCCTCATCCGTTCGGATTTTATGCATGCATACATACAGGTGATTCCTCGGATATCACCCACTTGCCATCGAGCGAGGATATTCTTTAAGAACTTCTATCAATTTGTGCTTCTTGCTCGGTCGAGTTTGAAGAAATGATCAAAGGCAATTTATCTCCATCCTTAAGAAAGATATACTTAAGGTGTTTTGGAAGCGGTTTGAGCTCTAAATCGAGTAGGTGGTTGCTCAATACTAGACTTTAACGGGCCACCTTTCTCTTTATGAGCTTGGAGTGGTTGACTAAAGAATAACTCATCTTCCCGATGCTCAACCCCGAAAGATCTTGGATCAACTCATCCATAGAAATCCTCCGGTCAGCGGTAGCTTCTCTCCAAAAGTCTACCTTGTCCCAACTACCCATCGAGCTTCTTCTTCACCAGGATGAAGTCTTCTGACTTCGATTCTTTGAAATCATCGTTTGTTGCTAGGCATCTCCATGCTTCTAACTCACTAACAGGCTCAGTGTGAGCGAGTGAAGATGACTCGTCAATGACTACGGGCTGTAATGAATCAGAAGATGGTCCGCAGTCAGCCGGATCCTCAATGTCTATGACTTCAAAAACACCTATCTCTATCAACTCCTCTGCTTCTTCAGAGTAGGCATCTTTTTCATCCTCGTAAATTGCTTCAACAAACGATATTTCATCGATTATGGTTCTTTCGGGACTTGTCCCTCATGTGAAGGTGACGGATGTGTCATCGACTCTAAGAGTAATCATCGCTTACGAGAAGTCGATGAGCGTTAGAAGTGTCTAGAAAGGTTCGGCCTAGAATTAGAGGCATCTCCTTGCTCGGTGGATAGTCTAGAATAACCCGATCGGTAGGGGAAGACTAAATGTTCAACTTGAAGGAGCACATTAGCTACACAACCGGCTGCAGATCGGCTAGATTTATCTACCATCGAAGAGAAATCGGGCGTTCCGCATCCTTTTATCTAACCCGAGCTTTTTGCATACATTTAATGGCATCACATTAATAGAGGCCCCGAGTCGCATAATACATTTTGAACAAATGGCCTTCGATCTCACGAGGAGATTGAAGGTGCGCGAGAATCACCTCGCTTAATGACTTTCTATGAAACCATCGCGCAATCTTCGCGTCGCACTTCTTCACCATCCACAAAGCTTTCTCTTACTCCCACGAATTCTTTATGATACTTAGAGCATTTAGGCATTTCGATTAATACCTCGGCTAAGGGCATACTAACTTGAGTGTCTCTAAGCATCCTCACTCACTCCAAATCTTTGCTTGTCATTAGTGAGGCTTTCTCTTTCCTTTTTGGTGGATAAGGAAGGGCTTTATCATTCCACAGTAGCTTGATTCTTTATCGCCTTATCCTCCTTATCCTTCCATCTTACGAACTTTTCTTCCTTTTTTCTTAGTCGAGGATACTGACTTTTCCGACTTTCCTTCCTTACCTCATCATCGAATTATTTTAGTCCTCCGAAGAATTGTCACTAAGCTCCTCATCGTTGCTTTCTTCGGTATGTGGTTTACGATTTCCCCTCCTGAACTCATGGCGTCGGGAGGGCTACTCGTTCCGACATCTTGCCGGGTCCACCTTTTACCACTTCTCAGCGTTACTTCATTGAGTTCTTCTTCCCGTCCATACTCCCACTTTGAGGTGTAATGGCGGTGCAAACATTCACATCGACTTTGGTTCTCTCGGTATAACTTGGAAGTTTACCGTGAGGTCTCGCTTGCTTGCTTGGTGCGCCATCGACCAACTTGTCTCTCAATAGCTTTAACGCTAGTAGACAAGGTCTTCACCATGTCTACCCGACTCATCGAATTTGTGTTGAGGACACGTGAGGTGGTATGATTTTGAGTTTGGTTCCATCCACCTGCGGCCTTTGGGAGTTAGAATCATCCTTTGATAATTTGAGTTGAAAGAATTCGAATTTGAAGGGCCAGGTGGTAACTTGGCTTGATTGAAGTTTTGTCGTGGAAATCCCGAGTAGTTCTGATTCTGGTTAAAGTTTCGGAAGGGTTGGTTTTGATTATCCATTAGATTTACTTCTTCCATCATCTCCGTTCTACCGCATTCCCGGATCGGAAGGTCGTGCGTCAAAGATTGGCGGTGCTTGCTTATCAATTCCATCCGAGCAACCAACGGCTTTGTATCGGGGTTTGCTGCAGTACCTTCTTTCTTAACAACATTGGTCTTCTTGGGAGTCGACCACTTATTGTTCTTGGCGATGGTCTCAGCCACTCTGTAGGCAGTCTCATCACCTCCCCCTAAGAAGGATCCATGAGCCGTGGAGTCAAGATAGTCTCTATTAGGTTGAGAGACACCTCTATAGAAACGATTCCGAAGAACTCATGTCTGCATATCCGTGATTGGGGCACTTCCTCATCAACAGATTTAATCTCTCCCAAGCTTTGCCATGATCTCATCCTCTGGTTGCTCGAAAGTAGCTATTTCCCGTTTCATCTCCATAATCTTGCCTGGTGAAACCCACTTGAGAGCGAAGGCTCTTTTGACATCATTCCATGTATGGAGGAATGATGTGCTAACGACAAACCATCGACTTGCTTCGCCGCTTCAAAGCAAAAGGAAATAGCTTCAACTTTACGATCTACGAATCAACACCAGGATAATGGCCTGCTTCACAGATTTGTATGAATGTGGATAAGAAGTCGTGTGGATCTTCCCCGAGGCAAAGATACCATGGAAAGAGCTATTCGAACTAGAGCAACTACTCCGTTCTTTAGATCGAAATTCACTCCTCCCATGTCGGGAGGGCGAATGAGTCCATGCCCCTCGAGAAAATCTTGATTTAGATATGGGGTGTAAGGGTCTGGTTCAATTGATTAAAAAACTTTGGTTTTGTCTAAATTGTTGAAGTTGTTGATTTATGCCACTTGTTGATTATGTTGTTCTTTGCAGAGCTTGCATCTGCTTGAAGGATTAAATTTAACTAAGCTTGGGATTAGGATTTGGAATTGGATCTTGATCTCGCCATGGCGTCAAGATCGGGAAGAAGTCTCCTTCTTAGGATAGATCGTTCGAGTTCGGGGATCGATGATCGAAGTCCCTTCTTACTTCGTTTGCATAAACCGTAAGAAAAGAAAGGAAAAATCAACCTTAGGGTTGATTAGAACGAGTTTAGAAAAGGTTTGATGGTTTAGAGGAGAAAAAAAAGAGAAGAGAAGAGAAGATAGAAAAGAAGTGATGATTGAACAGATTGAATCGGCGTCCGGTGTTAGTGGGCGTTCGTTCGAGAGATGAACGCTTCGTTCAAATAAATGAGCGATCGTTCGAGAACAGAGTTGAAGTGGGCGGGCGTTCAAGTTATTAAACGCTTCGTCGGACTTCAAAATCTAAAACTAAGGCTTAAAACTTAAAAGCGAAATAGAAATAATTAAGGAAACTAAAAAAAACGTCACGGAAATAAATAAAGGCTAATCTAAAATTACGAAAAAAAAAAAATCTAAAATTATAGAAACTAATATAACTATCGAAAAAAATAATTGAAGGAAAATAAAATTAAATAAAACAAGGTAAAACGAAAACAAAAATAAACGTAATTCTAAAATTTAGACCTCACAATTAAAATTAGAATCGATATAAAATTTTATACCTAAAAGATCCGACAACCGTTACGATTCCCGGCAACGGGCGCCAAAAACTTGTTCGGTAAAAACTAGTTTTAAAATTTATAAACCGAAACACCCCAAGTATAAGGATCTGTAGTAAAGGATGTTATCGGGTCGTCCTAAGGGAATGGAATGTTTATCGAATTCAAGTATAAATCTATATCGATTATGTCACAATTATTAACTAAACTAAGGTTGAAACTAACTAAAAGATAAAACTATTAACTAACCTAAAATCGAAAACAAAACGAATGAGAAAATGCAGAGACAAGTTGAATGGCGTTCAATTTAATGAGCGAGCGTCTGGAAACGAAATCTCTTTGGACTAGCGTCGCTATTGCGACGAACGCGTTCAACTTCTGAGCAGAGAAGGAAAAGTGCGAGGAAAGCAATGAGGAAATTAGGGTTTATAAAACTAGAACTTAAACTAAAGATTAAACTAACGATTCGATTAATAAACAATAAAGAAAAACACAATGAGGCAACTAGATTCCACCCATCAACCAACAATCCCAACTAGATGGCGATTAAAAGACATAGTTTTTAGTAGTGATTTTTCACGAACTCGATCAAATATCTTCAATCAAATTTCTAAGGTTTCGTTTATCTTTTCAAACAAACTAAACATGCAATCAAAAGCGAAATCACGAGAATGTTTCCAAACTTTTACTCAACTAATCATGCATAATCTCTTAAAACACAATTAATTGCATTACTTTGAACAAAATAGAACTTAAATAATATATTTTCATATATTAATCCAAGCATCAAATATAAATAGATCGTTTCATCAAATTCATAATCCAATAAAACATAACAATGCAAAAGCAGATCCAAAGTAATGAAAAACTATGAATTAACTCACTAATCATCTAGTATCGAACTCCTCTAGTTGGTTGTGTTGTTGATGAGCTTCCTCCGTCGACTCAACGCAAGGCTTTTAGCCAACAATCATGTTGGACAAGATTGTTGGATTGGAGAAATTCATCTACATGGAATTAGGGTTCTCTGCAGGCACTTTATGTAAAAGTATGCGTGAAAGAGTTGTGTAAAAGATTAGGGTTTAAGGATTCATAATGCGGTGCTTTTATAGAGTTTTAAGTCGGCTTGGAAGTAAAGTCGGCTCGGACGCTTCGTTTGAACAACCAGGCGTCCGTCCCAGAATTCCCGAGGACGATTAAACGCTCTTTCGTCTCTGCTTGTTTGAACTCTCTGTATTGATTTTATGCCTTTGAGCGCCCGTTCGATTTTATGGACACTCGTCCATCTGGATGGAGATGAGCGCTTCGGTGGATTGCTTGGGATCGGATTTCTTCATCTTTATCCATTCTCTTCAAGCCAATTCCAACTCTATCTTGAATAATTAGACTTGAGCTTCATTTATCCTTTTTAGCACTCAAAATTCAGCCTCCTAAAGGATAAATAAACTTTGCAAAATGTAATAAAACTCAAATAATAATAATTCCATTAATTTAACACATAAAATAATCAATTTTGCAAATAACCATATTAAAATCATCCTTACTAAATAATTACACTTAAACCCTTAATTCTCATGTAAATTATGCAAATGTGGGGAAATAATAATGAAATATAACCCTTAATAATCATATAAATATGGCCTTAACAGTCTCTCAAACCTTAACGCTGCTGGATTTCCAAACTCTTATGACCGTGTCTAGGGGTGACTTCCAGTTAGAGAATAGTTAACGACCGTGTCTTAATTATCGACTTTAGGAGAGATTGGTTGCTTGGCGGTTGTCGGTGGCTATAACAAGTTTATTAATAAACTAGTTAGTAATTCTTGCGTCAATGATCAATCGAGTAAATCGAGGTGGAAATAGCTACTTTAGCTGGAGCCTTTACCTTATTTGAAACTAAATTATTATTTCTTTCATTTTTAATCAATTGCTACTATCACCATTTATTTTACGTGTTACTTTTTTTTTTTATTATTATCTCAATTACTCTATTATTTTATACGTTCCAAAAATGAATAATCACCCGTTCTCTGTGGGATTCGACACCTACTTGCCCTATACTAGTTATAGAGTGAAAATGGATATTTATTTGGTGGTTTAACGACATATCAGATACTTGCGATGTTTGAGATTGGGGAACGCCGTTTGAGATCATGTGCGATGCTAGTGACTATGCGGTTGGGGCCGTATTGGGACAAAGAGTTGGAAAGAATAGCCATGTTATATACTACGCGTCCAAGACCATTAATCAAGCTCAATGTAATTATACCACGACGGAAAATGAGCTTTTGGAGGTTGTGTTACGCATTTGAGAAGTTCATATCTTACTTGTTGGGTTCCATGGTAGTGGTATACACCGACCACACAGCGTTGAAGTAATTGATGACAAAGAAAGAGTCCAAACAAAGTGGTTAATCCGGTGGATTGTGCTATTGCAAGAATTCGATCTTGAGATCAAGGATAGAAAATGAGTGGAGAATTATGTAGCGGATCATTTAAGCCCGAATTGTCAAGGAAAAGAGTTGATACCTATCATAGAAACATTTCCGAATGAGCAACTTTTCCACACCACATGTAAGTTAGGTAAGAGCCATGGTATGCCGACATTGTCAATTATTTAATTACTGGCGTTTTTCTCTTGAATATTCCCACTGCCAAGAGAAATAAATTGAAAAGTGAATCCAAATACTATATATGGGATGAGCCTTACTTGTGGAAGCTTGGTTCCGACCAAGTGATACGACGATGCATTCCTGAAGATGAGATTCACTCCAATATTGCATATTGTCATGTATTGGCGTGTGGAGGTCATTTTGGGCCTAAGAGTATAATAAGGATCCTATGATTCCTCTATACATTTTCTGATCAACATCCTTTCCTGCTTCATCTTTTCCAAGTATGATTCTGGCACACATTGGTGTGTCTGCTGTGCCACTTGTATCCATCCCATACTTGTGTATCAAATCTCTTGTGTACTTGGCTTGACAAATGAAAATGCCATCCTTCATTTGCTTTACTTGAAGGCCAAGAAAATAGTTTAATTCTCCATCATGCTCATCTGAAATTTGCTTTTCATCGAGGTTTGCAAATTTTTCACAAAGCTTTTCATCCTCACGATCCAAAGATTATATCATCGGCATAGATTTGAACCCGACAATGTGCTTGCTCCTTCCTCTAGTTTGAATAGAGTCTTGTCAATAGTTCCCTTGTTGAATCCATTCTTGATCGAAATTGTGATAGTGTTTCATACCGAGGCTCTGGAGGTGCTGTTTGAGGCCATAGAGGCCTTCTTGAGTTTGTATACTTTGTCTTCTTTTCCTTTGATTTGAAATCCAGGAGGTTGTTCTACATAAACTTCTTCTTACAAAAGTCCATTTAGGAATGCACTCTTGACATCCATTTGATAGACTTTGAAGTCTTTGTATGCGGAAAAAGCTAGAAAGAGTCGATTGCTTCCAATCTTGCTCTTTTGGTGCAAATGTTTCATCATAATCTATTCATACCTTGAGAATAGCCATTTGCAACTAGCCTTGCTTTGTTTACGACAACAGTTCCTTGCTCATCCATCTTGTTCTCTGAATACCCATTTTGCACCAATGATGTTGGCATATACCGTGTCATCACAAGTTCAGGAACTTCATTTCTTTCAAATTCATTTAGTTCTTCTTGCATTCTTGTGATCCGATCTGCATTTTGGATTGCATCATCTATGGTCTTAGGTTCCACTTGTGATAGAAAGCAAGTTAGCATGTGCTCAGGTTGTCTTACGGTTCAACTCTCTTGTGTGAATATCTCCAATAACTTGTTCTTGAGGATGGTCTCTTAGCCAATTTAGATCACGGTTGAAGTTGTTCTTCACTTGGTGCTTCCATGCCTTCATCTTGAGCATGAACTTCAACTCAGTGCTTCTTACATTGTATTGATATATGGCTCCTCTTGATTTTCAAAGTGATGATTCGAGGATAGTAGGTGTATGGTTGCATTTGTATATATTTCCTTCATCTTTGCTTTCTCTTCTTGGTCTTGAAGATCTTTCACCATTTGTATTTTGTTCATCAAAACCACATGTATTGATTCTTCAATCACCAATGTTCTTTATTGAGTACTCTGAATGCTTTCTTTGGTGTCCAGAGTATCTATGAAGATGCTTCATCGGCCTTCTCTCATCAAAGGTATGCAACTGGTTCTGTTTAAGACAAAACATTTTGATCCAAACATATGAAAATATGAGATATTATATTTCATATGGAGTCTTTCCATGATATTTGTTGATGATTGATCTGTTTTGTGTATGACATGCTATGTTTTGTTTGCTTGACCCAAAATCTCTTTGGCAAGCATGCTCCAGTTAATCATTATTCTAATCTTTGCTTTGAGAGTTCTGTTTTTCTTTCTGCTACACCATTTTGTTGTGGAGTGCCTGCAGATAGTTGATGTAGTACTCCATTTTCTTCTGATGAGTTCGATGATTTCATTTAGAAATTGATTGCCTCTGCATCGATATGATCTTTATGATCTTTAGTTCTTTCTCATTTTGGAGTCTTCTCAAGAAATCTGCAGCTTTTTGTGTCTCTTTCTTCTTGTTCATGAAAATGGTCGAGTGTACTTTGAGAAGTCATCCACCACTACAAGTGTATTTCTTACCACTCACACTTACTGGTGTGGTGGTCCAAAGCAGTCCATGTGTAACGATGTAGAACTCTTGTTGTAGATTGATAAGGCTTTGACTTGAATGAACTTTTGATCTGTTTCCTTTACGACATGCATCACATGACTTTCTTTCTTGAATGTGATCTCTGGCAAACCTTCAACTAACTTGTTCTTTGATAGTTTGTTGATGGTCTTGAAATTCGAGATGATTTAATATACATGCCAAATCCAAACATGGATTGTTTGTTTTGACCAATGAGACATGTTTACGCTGTAGGCACATGTCTCAGATCCACAACATACATGTTGTCTTGTCTTCTACTGCAGAACCAGCATGTTGGTTTGGCTGTGAATCACTTGCATCCTTCTTTGTTGAAGTGCACATTGTAGCCTTTGTCACAAAATTGGTGATGCTCATCAGTTGAAATTTAGTCCACTGACATATGACACATTTGAATTTTCAAATTGTTCTTGAGTATTATGCCTTCCCCTTAATCTTGCCAGGGGTTTTCTTTGCCTCCAAATGTGACTTTGGGTCCATCAAAGCCTTGAAGTCAGTGAGCCATTTCTTGTTTCTGTCATGTATGCGGAACATCCACTTTGTCTATGTACCGGACATCCTACAAAGCAGTTAATTAAGTTTAGGTACCCAACCTTTGTTTGGGTCCATGCACAGTTAACAATCATACCTCAGTACCAAGTGTGTTTCCAAAGGTCTTCTTTTTGGATAATTGAAATCATCAACTTCATATGTATAAGGCATGCATGAGAATAGCTTCTAATATTTTCTTTGAAGGTATTACGATACTTTTCTCCACACCTTTTGGTGCATTTATATCTTACTTCACTTTCCAATATGCGGTGAGGAAACCTTTCACCTTCAAGTGTCTAAAGAGCAGTTTATTTTCTTAACCACATGATGCATTTTGTGGAATGGTTTCCTCTTGTATTTGGAGGTGCAACATTCCAATCATCCTCTGAAGGTAAGGTCCGCTTTTACCTTTGGATGGCATTATTAACTTGATTAATTTGGAATGAGGATTTAGTCTCTTTGTTTCCACTACACTAGGTTTGACTTCACCGGGCAGGATGATCTGTTGGAACTATGGTCGTCCCTTTACAATTTTTGACCCGTTAATGGTCTGAATTTAGAATTGTGTTGACCATTATTCCTACTTTCATCACATTATTGTAACTAAGACCAGGATCCAAACCTTTTTGAGGTTTGTATGGTGGTGCTTTTAGTAGTGCGGTGGTTACTTTTCTTTGGTGAGGAGATTTTCTTAAGCGATCACATCAATGGCAGGATGTATGATCATCTAGCTTTTTGTTGATCATTTAAGTAGGTCTCCTTCTTTGGTTAATTGACTTTTGCTTTATCCAGGTTCTTTCTTTAATTCTTATTTTCTTTTCTTAGATCCTTGCATTCCTTTTCCAGAATTTCATGATTCTTTTCAATTTCATCAAATTTAGTCATGAGATTACGGACTAGGTCTATTGTATCTCAATGGAAGAGTAGAAGATTGTGCGATGTCGGATGTGGATGTATTAGATGAAGTAAGAGGCTAGATGATACCTCAGTTCATACGGTTCTTTAGCCATTAGACATAGGCTTGTTTCTTGATTGTCCGAACTATCACTTTCATCTTCATCAATTCTTTGGTCATGAGGCATATGCATGCTTTCTCCTTTTACGATTTTGTCTTCTTCATCACTATCATCCGAATCATTATCGGATGATTCTTCATTCTTCTCAACTCATTGTATTACTGCGCCTTGAGTGCCTTCTTGCTTTTCTCTTTTCAAATGCCTTGTATTTCTTCTTTTCATCATCTTTGTCATTTTCTTGAGCAATCGCCTTGAGAAGTGACCTTTCTTGTTGCGGTTGAGGCATCACATATTCATCATTCTTCTTCTTCATATCTCTGTTTTGACTTGACTTCTTGTTTGATGATGAATTTCCTTTGAAGGGCTTCTTTTTGCTAAACTGTCAAAGCGTTTAACCAATAAAGCTACATTCTTTAAGTTCATGTGTTTTTTCTTGATGTAATCGGCAAAGTTACTTTCTTTGAGGTGCAACGATGCGGTGAATTTTGTGTCTCACGCGACACCATCTTCACCGTTCAATTCGAATTCATGAGCTTTTAATTGGGACATCGATGTCGGAGTGTCGATTGCTTACAAGATTTGTTGTTCCTCACGATTCACGGATGTTATGATCTTCCCATCTTTTCAGTAGTCCTCTCAAGATCTTCAAGCATACTTCTTTTTGGGGATATGTGTGTCCAAGGCTATTGCATTCAGTGATGCTTGAGAATGTCTTGTCCATTTGATCTATGGATCACCGGTCTTCATTTGAAGTTTCAAACTTCACATTTTACCTTGAGATAATTTGTTTTTCTTTAGCCACTTGAATCCTTCATTTATCAATGATTCTTTGTCCCATCTCCTTTCTTTGTTTTTGCAGGTCTTTGATTCTCATGAACATGTTGCTATCTAGGGTCTTGAAGATCATGTCATTTGCAAGCAAAGTCCGGATGTGCTCTTCTCACTTGCCATCCTTGGTCAAAATCCTTTTAGGTTTGTCAATTTCCTTTCTTGATCTGCTCATAGTACTTTACCACTATTAGTGATTGTGATAGTCCATCATTAATTACATCAGCATCTCTTGGCGGAGTTCTTTGCAAGATGAATAGCATTCTTATTTTATATTCATCAAAATTATTAACATTAAAAACAGTACTTTTGACAAAAGTTTGAGGAATCCATCGATTGCAAATGAAGATATAAATGTAAATGTATAGAAAACTCGCAGTTGAAAACTACTTTGAAAATATGTGATCTCTTTTGTTACCATAAATTAGA
>JAOBSW010001072.1:0-50741 GCA_026214975.1 Gentiana macrophylla | reverse complement strand
TCAACAATATTGCTATTGATATCATATATAGAACCTTGGATAGCAATATATACATGAAGGTGAAAGATTGCAAGACTGCAAAAGAACTTTGGGACAAGTTGCAATTAATCTGTGAAGGCACTGATGCTATCAAGAAGAATAAGAACAGTGTGGCAAAGAAGAAGTTTTAGGAGTTCAAAATGAAACCAAATGAAACATTGAACAAATGGAGTCAAGATTCAATGCAATCATGGATGAACTCACCTCCTACTGAGTGTGAAGTACTCACAGAAGAAATCAATTCAAAAATCTTGGAAGCATTACCGCAAAAGAAGTTTGGGAGATGAAGGTGACTGCCATAGAAGAAATGAGAAGTCTACATGATGAGGACACCTTCAAATTGTTTTCAGATCTCAAGGCATATGAATTCAGCAAGAAACTTGTACCTGAGATAGAAAAAGAAGAACCGAAAACTATCAGATTGGTCAGCCAGACATCAAGAAGAAACATCGGGAGCTCAAGATGATCTACTGGATGAGATGCAAGAGCAAATTGGCCTATTGAGCAAGAAAATCAAAATGATAAAAACAGGAAAGGGTTCTCCTAGGAATTTCACAAAGAAATTTAGTGAAAAGAAGAAGGAGGAATCCAAGAAAGACAATGATTACTTGTGCTATCAATGCAAGAAACCAGGGCACTTCAAACCAGACTGTCCTGAACTAAAACAGAAAAAGGAACCTTATTATCTTTGCTTCAATTGCAAGAAGCCTGGACATTTCAGACCTGATTGTCCAGACCTACTGAAGAGCAAAAGCCAACAAAGAAGATCTGGCAAGAAAGCTATGGTTGCTGAAGATGAATCAGGATATGAAGTTGAATCAGAAAAGGGAAATGAATCTGATGATATTGCACTTGTTGCTGATATGGATGATTATGCTTTAATGGCGAATATGGATGAAACAGAGGAGGTATACAATTCTGTATCTATTAACACTTCTGCTGGAAGTGATTGTGAATCAACTTGTGGTTCAAATCCTAAAAATTATGAAAATGAAGAAACTTTGGATGCCATCCTTAATAAATCGAGGATAATACAATCAAGGTTATGAGATTGTGAAGGTGAAAAGAAGCTCTTCAATCGAGTTGAAAGATTAAAAGCTGAATTAAGAGTTCTCAAGGGTAAGGAAAAAGAGGTTGGACAGAATCAACATAAGTCTGATGTACATTAAGTAGCTATTGAATCTGCTGAACAATCTTGTTCCTCCACTACATTCAAAATCGGAAAGCCTTATGGTGATAGAATGTGCCTTGGATTTGGAACTCAACAATCTAATAAGAGTGGATCCATGTAAGGTCACCGTAACCTAGTACCGCAATTGGTCCTAAGTTTGTGCCTGCACAAGATCCAACTCCCAAAAAGGTTGTTTGAGGCAAGAAAGCCTCTTCGACAAGACTTCAAGGAAGCAAAATCGGAAGTCAAAAGGTCAACAACACCTAACAAAAAGAACAAATCCAAAAATAGGACCGTTGTACCTTGCAAAGCTCTTGACAGCGTGACTGCTACCAAGTCTATTTGGACCACAAAGGGTAAAAATCAGAGATATTCCAAGGATAAGAATCCTAAACCTAAAAATGTCAATAATTCAAGGATAGTTATCTCGTGGAAAAGGTAGACTATTCCTCATCGATGATGATTGGAATATTCCTCGCCTTCATCGCTGAAACAACAAATATAACCATACTCTAGTGGTAAAACCTCAAAGAATGGAATCAGAGAGGACTCAATGAGACTCCATATTACAGGCTATTCTAACAGACAAAGAAACCTATGGTTATCCTAGTGCTTCTAACAAAATAAATCACTCCAAACAAAACTATATACCAAAAGGCCGGAAAGCATATGTGAGTCCTACACAACCAAATGTTAAACCTTATGGATGTGTAGAATACATGTATGAACAAAAGTATGATACCTTTCAAAGAAGACCTTATGGAAATTTGCCAAGGGTCATGCTTGCCACTGACCACTATGGACCCAAACAGTTGTGGGTACCTAAAATGCATTAACTTTGTTTTGTAGGATGTCTGGTACTTTGACAGTGGATGTTCCAGACATATGACAAAGAATAAGCACTGTTTGTCAAAATTTGTGGCAAAGGATGGTCCAAGAGTAAATTATGGCAACAAGAACACACCAGGATACACAAGAGGATATGGCACACTTGTGAGAAATGGATTAACAATCAGGAATGTTGCATATTTGGAAGGACTGGACTACAACCTACTGAGCACTGGACAATTTTGTGACATGGGTTACAAGGTCACTTTTGACAAAAACACCTGTATTGTCATTAGTGAAAGAGGTGATCAAGTTGTGTTGGTGGAAGAAGACAACAAAACATGTATATTGTGGATTGGTTTATCATTGTTCGAGAACTCGCTGATTGTGCATACCAAGTCAGAACTTAATTGGCTATGGCATAAGAAGTTGAATTATCTAAACTTTGATGATATCAATCAGGTTGGTGAAGAAGAAATCGGTGATTGGTTTACTCGAGATCACATTCAAAAGGATGCTATATGTGATGCTTGTCGCCAAGCGTAAACAGACAAAATCAAGCTTCAAGTCAAAAACAAAGCAATCAACAAAAAGAGTTTTGGAGCTGATGCACATGGATCTTTTTGGGCCAATAACACCAACAAGTGTAACAGAAAGAAGTACACCTTAGCGGTTGTGGATGATTATTCAAGATACACTTGGGTAGTATTCATGAACAAGAAAAGTGAAACACTTCAAAAGATGCCCGAACTTTTGAAGAGATTGCAAATGAGAAAACTTTGACAAGAGTGAAGATCGGATCGCTTAAAGTACCTGAATTTCTCAACAAAGTTATAAGAGAATATTGTGAACAGAATGGTGTACTACATCAACTTGTCATTGCTGCTGGTACACCTCAGCAAAATGGGGTTGCTGAAAGAAGAAACATGACTTTAAAGGAAGCAGGAAGAACTATGATTTGTGAAGCATTATTGCCTGAAAGATAATGGGCTGAAGCAGTTAATACAGCATGGTATACAAAAATAGAACCTCGCTTAACAAGAAGGCTATGAGACACCTTATTAGATTTGGAATGGAAGGAAACCTAATATATCTTACTTTCATCCATTTGGAAGCAAATGCTTTATTTTAAGTCATAAAGAACAATTGAAGACATTCCAACCAAAATCGACATGAAGGAATCTTCTTGGGATATTCTTACATCGACAAGGCATTCAGGGTAATCAACAAAAGGACATCAAAACATGAAGAAACAATACATGTTGTATTTGATGAACCTAAGTTCACCGGAATGGAAGATGAAGCTTGGTAACCTGCTTTGAGAATCAACAAGTCACCGATCCGTAATGTGTTGATGTTTTGGAAAGGTTTAATGACTTAAAGGTTTCGACTCGCCTCTTTGAACATCCTACCGATAACACTACGATGCAACAACAATGCAAAGTTCAAGGATCTGTTGAGCCCTCACATTGAAGAAACAACAGAGACCCTCATCAAGATGATGTTCCGAAAAATCAATCTAACCAAAATCCACAATGGTTAAGGGATCACCTGCTGAGCAAGTTATTGGAAATATACAAAGAAGTGTGAGGACTAGAAGACAATTAAAGCAATGTTCACTTGTTTTCTATCTCAAATGGAGCCTAAAGTTGTAGAAGAAGCAATATCGTATCCGTTGGATAATTGCTATGCAAGAAGAATTGAATGAATTTGAAAGAAATCAAGTTTATACACTAGTGGAAAGGCTTAATCATGCAAATATAATTGGTACAAAATGGGTTTACAGAAACAAATTTGATGAATCTGGTACCATTGTGAGGAATAAGGCCAGACTAGTAGCAAAAGGCTATTCTCAAGCAGAAGGAATAGATTTTGATGAAACATATGCCCCGTTGCAAGATTGGAAGCTATAAGATTATTCTTAGCATATGCTGCTTATAAGAACTTCAAGGTATATCTGATGGATGTCAAAAGTGCATTTTTGAATGGCATTCTGGAAGCGGAGGTCTATGTTCAGCAACCTCCTGGTTTTGAAGTTAAAGATCAAGAAGATAAAGTGTACAGACTCAATAAAGCACTTTATGGTTTTAAACAGGCACTAAGAGCATGGTATGAGACCCTATCTCAATTCTTGGTGGACAATGGTTTTACCAAAGGTACCATTGACAAGACTCTTTTCAGAATCAATGAAGGAAACAACACCCTGCTGGTACAGATTTATGTTGATGACATAATTTTTGGTTCTGAAAATGAATTGCTATGTGAGAAGTTTGCTAATCACATGAAAAGTAAATTCCAAATGAGTATGATGGGAGAAATGAACTACTTTTTGGGTTTGCAAGTCAAACAAATGAAAGATGGAATCTTCATTCATCAAACCAAGTACACCAAGGAGTCATTAAGAAGTTTGATTTGACGGAAAACAAAGAAATAAAGTATCAACTCCTATGAGTACAAACATTAGATTGGATGAAGACAAAGAAGGCAAAGATGTTGATCGGACTTTATACAGAAGAATGATAGGCAGTCTGTTGTACCTTATTGCCAGAAGACCTGATATATCCTTTGTTGTAGGTGTTTGTACAAGGTTTCAATCAAAACCTAAGGAAAGTCATTTTGCTGCAGTTAAAAGAGTTCTCAAGTATCTAAAAGAGACTTTGGATGTAGGAATTTTGTATTCAAAAGATGGAAGTTTCAAAGTTATATTCTACTCAGATTCTGATTATGCTGGATGCAAGATTGATAGAAAAAGCACCACAGGAACCTGTCAGTTAATGGGAAATAGACTGGTTTCCTGGTTTAGCAAGAAATAGAATTCAATATCAATTTCCAATGCTCAAGTTTGAATACATTGTCTTTGGAAGTCACTTTGTGCACAAATACTATGGTTAAGCAAGAGTTAAGGGATTATGGGATTGAAGAAAGAGAGATTCTATAATGTGTTATAACACAAGTGCAATTGCAATCACGTAAAATCCTGCTTTGCACTCAAGAACCAAGCACATTGATGTGAGACATCACTTTATAAGAGATCATGTTGAAAAGAAAGATGTGGTGGTTCTATACATCCCTACTGAAGATCAACTTGCTGACATTTTCACAAAAGCATTGGATAGTGAAAGATTTGCTAAGTTAAAGACAGAACTTGGAATTATAAAAGTTGACTAATAGACTTATGATCAGCAGTGTACTGGAATTCACCAAGGGGATTTGTCTTTGCTATGTTGGGTGAGCTCACTTACCAGATTAGTCATTGGTATCAACAATTCCATGTACTTATGTTTGAAATTGAGCAAATGAAGTTGCCAATGGGATTGGTATTTGTCATGTTGGGTGAGCTCACTTGACAGATCAGTCATTGGTATTAAAATTCATCTTGTATTATCAGTTGGACAAAACAATAAGAATTGAATATCAGCAGAGTAACTTTATCAGCAGGCTGCTGAGACATTATGTCAGCAGACTGCTGAGCCAAATCTACTGATGACAAGGCTGCTGAAGGATACGTTATAGTCAAACTTTACTAAAGTCAAAAAGCAAAATAGCGGGATATTTATCTTATCTTTATAACTACGGTTACACGATCGAGCGGTTACAACTCTTTATGGATGAGTTATGGGCCACGTGTCAAGATCTCATTTACTCATATTTAATCGTGGTTAATGCTACAGTACATGGTCTGATAGTCTCCAACAACAACTCTCTGTTATATATACAGACCTATACACAGAAGATATTCACAACTCTCATATTGCCAATCTCTGCAAATACTTTGTGTGAACACAGATTTGAAAGTTTTCTTCTTCATCTTTCTCATTTATAATGGTGAACAAGGATGATGTTCATATTGGAACTAGTCAAAGTGTGAGAGGATATGTTACTGATCATCACTCTACTCGCTTAGCCATTAACATTGACGAAGAATCAAAAGGATTGGTCGGCTTTAGAAAATGTTATCAACGGTAAGTCGGAAGAATCTCATATGTCAACGTGTAGAATTTACGGAAGAACATAGTTATATATGAAGGTAGAGAGCCTTCACTTCAACGGTTAATGGTAGAGAAATTGAAATCTCTTCAGACCTACTGAGAGAGGTTTTTCATATTGGACCTGGAAATAATGCTCCTACCAATCCAGAAGCAATGAATCTTCCAAGAATGAAGTTTGTGGATGAAATAAATACAAATGAGAAGATATCTTCATCACTAGGCATTAATGTGAAGCATATTGGATATGAGTATAATCTGCTAAGAAAATTAATTGCCAAAACCATTTTGGGATTCATTGGGAGTCTAGATACACTGTCTGGACCTAAAATAGACCTACTGATCATCATCTACAGAAGTATGAAGTTTGATTGGGCTGGATTCTTTATACATTACATGAAGAAGGTGTTTACTGAGGATAGAGATGGTGTAAGGAAGTCCAAAACCAAGCCCCTAGGTCTATTGATTTAGACCTTGTTGAATTATTTTCAGATACCTGATGTTGCATTAGAGAAGATTAACAAATCCAGATATAAGCCAGAAGTTGCTACTCCTATTCCTGGATTAGATAATGATGAAGATGTAGATGATGAGGCCACATAAAGTGATAATTATGGTGGAGATTATGATGCTGGTGGTGAGCAGGTCAAGCAAACTGTTAAACCTGTTGCACCTGAGAAAGTTACTGAGAAGAGAAAGGCTACTGACACAAGAAAGATCACTTAAATGTTAAAGCCTAGGAAGACAAGGAAGCAAACAGCAGAGACTGATGAGTCTACTGAGGGTCCAATTGAAATTGAAGTTACTGACCCTGCTGTAGTTGCAAAGAAGAAGTCTGCTGCGGATATCTTGAAAGAGCAACAGAAGCCAGATAGTAGAAAGAGAAAAGCTGCTGAAGTTGAATCTGAGCAAATTTCCACGAGAAAGAAGGAAATTGCACAGAAAAAGAAGCATGGAAAGGGAAAACTGTAACACCCCGGTTTCCAATCCCATCGGCCGCCGGTATTGGTCACCGAAACATCACTTCACGACACACAGTCGCAGCAGTAATACTCAACATTCCACAACAGAAGAAACATAAACATCCACCGTTCATTATTAGAAAGAGGCAACGTAATTACAATCTCTTAAAAGAAAATGAAAATATGTGGAAACGTCAATAAAATCTTAAAGTGCCGGAAATCCAGTAAAGTGGAAACATAAGACTGCGACTACGTGGCTCTCGATACCCCGCAACATCCCCGCAATCAGCAATCATCCAAAGAAAATACCTGCTAAGAATCTGCTCCCCATAAATGGATCATAGCAGGGTCAAACGAAAGTAAAACCGTCAACTATAAAGTTGAGTAAGAATAAATCTAGTATACTTAAGGTAAAGCCAACCCATGAAAAGTACCACCAATCTATGAAGGACCCAACCAATCTATGAGTGTTACGACCAACCCATAACGGATACCATACATCACAGCTATCCACCTAAAGGTCCCGAATGTGCACATCCCTCAAAAGGGTAAACCCTAAAGAGGAGGATCCTAGAGGTCTGCCAATGCTACCATAACTAGATGGACCATCACGTACTGGGGTGCAAGGAAACCTTCCCGGGTTCCCGGCTTCGGGTGCTACCCTATCCGGCCCGACCATACCAATGTCTGCAACTCCTCAAATACACTAAGGTCATTGAAGTCGTAAGGAAACCTTCCCGGGTTCCCGGCTTCGGGTGCTACCCTATCCGGCCCAACCACCATGGGTCTACAACCTCAATGCCTAAACTCCAAACCCCACAGTGATGTCAATTCCCTTGACCCATCAAGACATGACTCCAAAATATATTCATAAGATTGAACCACAGTTACCAAAGAAGGGAAAACAACATAGACTAGACTCCCGTTTGGACGGCCGGACGCCCGTCCAAGTACTCTACTGGACGCCCGTCCAAGATATCAAATGCCCGTCCAAAATGTATAGACGCCCGTCCACTCTAAAAGAGTTAGATCCTAAATGTAAAACAACCCCTCAGACGTCCGTCCAGGTAACCCAGACGCCCGTCTGAAATGGAATCAAGGTAGACGCCCGTCCAGAAGGCCTGGACGCCCGTCCACCTGGGTTTCATCTCGAACCCTAACAATTCTCCACGCGATTTCTGAGCCGTTTCAAAACAGAGCAGCAGCAAAAGCAACACTTTAAGCCCAGAAAACTCCATACACAAGTATCATGTCAATTATAGATTCTAACCAACGCAAAAACACACTACCATGAACGTATAACATCCCCGAAATAGGACAACTAAGTGTAAACACCCTTGAATAAAATTTGACAGCATAACCCTTTAGAAAATTAACAACATTATGCTCTAAAGCCTACCAACAGCTCCAAATTACACTTGATGATCCATACACAACAAAGCCAAGTATCCTCAAAGCATACGCAACCCTACATAATACTCAAAATCCCATCTTTCAAACCAAACGGAGCACAAAACATAGAAATATTCTTACCGGTTAAGTGCGTTTCTTGAAAGCCCTCTCGTTATCGAGCTAAAATTGCTCATCTACGAAGCCCGAATCTATATAAAAAAAACAAAGTGATCACCAAAAATTCTAGTGACCCCAAAGGTAGAACCCTGGAGTCGAACACAACCCTTCCCCATCGCGCGTGGGATCGGCCATGGCCTTTGGCCGGCCGATCGTCATGCTCGAGATGTAGGAAAAGAAATAACGATGCTTACCGATGATGACGACTTACGAATTCCTAAACACCAAGGAGAGATTTTTCTCTCTTCTTCTTTACAAAGAGAGAGTCGGCGGCAAGGGAGGGTTTTTGAGCTGAAAATTTTGTGTTTTGGGAAATAAGGGAGGAAAAGGAGAAAATCCTTTTAATCTATTAAATGATTAAGACTTCTTTTTTTCTTATTTTAATTATTAGTAAATTCCTCCATAAAACTAATAAATCCCATAATTTCCCAAATAATTAGATCTTTTACTTAATTAATTAGAAGTCAAAATTTCGGGATATTACATCCTCCCCTTAAAACAAAACTTCGCCCCTCGAAGTTCGTGTTCATACTGGCGCTGCTCCACCCTCCCCTTAAAACACCCTTCGTCCCCGAAGATAAGCAAAAGGATTTAACGTACAAGGCTTGAAAATTGTATACCTTAAGAGAACAAATGCGGGTACTGTTGGGGAGATTTTGCATCATTAAAACAAAAGAAAATTTATAAACCTATACTACCATGAAAACTACCTCCTAACCGGCCGAATACCGGGTAGTTGCTAGTAAAGTTGGATAAGTACGGGTATCGATCCTCGTGGAATTGGGTCATCGAATCTAACTTATTAATTCTTCTTTATTAACCTAAACCTAAACTAAAACGGAAAAGTGAATCGATGCAGGATTGTTAATCCAAAGCCGTGAAGGATAATTGTGAACCAAAATAAATAAAACTATAACTACTAAAAACAAGAAACTAACTAACGAACATGATAATGATTGAAGTAAATCAACATGAAACAAATCATGATCCACCATCCCGCAACCCTTAATTTTCTCCCTAGATTATCTTATAATGATTTAATTCAAGTTGTGGTTTCACCTATCAAACGTATGAATTCCTACTTTCGTAGATGAATTACCTATCAATCTCTATCTTTCGATTTACGGAGATTAACGCATCATAAAATAAACCAAGGTGCAAGATTTTCTAGATCTAACAACCTAGACATTCAACCTATCAACTTTCGCTTGATATAGATCAAAACGCCTATTCTTTCCTATGGTGATCTCGCGTTTACACCGACTTTCGTCCCACGGTAAACATCAATCGCAAACATCTTTCGATATAAATTTGCAATAACAAATAATCATAGAAAAGATACTTAACTTGGAATTTAAACTTACAAGATATCCGGAAAAGAAAGTAAAAACGCTGCGTAAAGATATCCATGGCTGCTCCATGTTTATTCAACCTCAAAACATCATCATGGTTCAAGAAACGAAGGAAAAACAAACAAAATAAAAGACCTAATCTAACCCCGATCACCCGAGCACAAGGCTCGGGTGATCGGCCTTGAAAGCTCCTGCGCGCGGCCGTCTGTGTAATTTTCGTATGAAAAATCTGATGTAATTAGGGTTGGAATCGCAGCTGCTTTTATAGAAAAATCAAGTCGATTGCTACAATAAAGGTGCCGGACGCCCGTCCCATAATGTCGGACGCCCGTTCACTATTTTCAGCAACAGCATCCAAACTTGTAACGCTCATATCTCGGGCCTCGTAAGTCGGAATGGAGTGATTCAAAATCCTGTAGAATCCTCTCTTCAAGACCTACAACTCTTCTCTTCAGGTCCAGAGTCAAATCGGTTTTTATCATATCAAGAACTGCGTCGGAAGTCTGGACTACCCGGAATCCTGATTTCCCAACATTCATCTTGATTGATTTCTTTCCTTATATCTTTCAATCTTCCATAACTTTGATTGATCCTTTCCAATCACGAATTTGGCTCTCTAAAATCCTCTCTCCCATCATCAATGAGTATCTACAACAATAGGAAAACATACCAAAGCGTAACGTATTTCCTAAATAACATAAAATCATCAATTACGCACATAAATCGCTACGTTTTGAGATTTAACTATTAAAAATACTATTTACTCAATTAATCGATTATAAGCTCGATTTCTATGAAAAACATCCATATACGGGGGAAATTGATGTAAAATATATCCTTATAAAACGTATAAAATCACCCTTAACAACTCCCCCACACTTAAACCTTGCTCGTCCCGAGCAAGACAAAACATAATCATCACTCGAGACAAATAAACACTTATGCAAATATAAAACATATTCAAGTAGTTTAGAGGTTCACCCAAGTGAGTGTGTGCATAGCCATAATAAATTTCCACTAAATCCACACTTGAAATTGATTCAAGCAAAACTAGCCAACATCCCATTTGAATCAGAAATATAAAACGATT
The DNA here is from genome assembly GCA_026214975.1 of Gentiana macrophylla. Classification (NCBI taxonomy): domain Eukaryota; kingdom Viridiplantae; phylum Streptophyta; class Magnoliopsida; order Gentianales; family Gentianaceae; genus Gentiana; species Gentiana macrophylla. The sequence goes on along the minus strand of JAOBSW010001072.1, from coordinate 39,744 downwards.
ATAACATGCACCTCACAAAACATACATATCCTGAAAAGATAATAGAATACATCTAGAATCTTTCCGACATACTCAGAGGATAATCCCTACAGCATATCTATCAGTTTATACTGGGGATAAGACTTACGATAACTAAGCTTTTCATTCAATTCATAACACTATTCTCATAAGTTGATTTAATTATTTCACTTAAACACACATTAGAATGAGCTATTGCCCGGTCATAGCAGAATAGGACATTTCGAGATAATCCCCTACCTTACTCCAATCATAAGGCAGCTTTTTCTAACTGTCGTGAGCTTTTAGTCATCATAGTGGTATAGGACATACGTGGTATACCCTACCTCACTCAAATCATCGACTAGCTTCCGACACACCCATTTTATTCATTTAATTCAACTTTTCCTTTACAACATTAGTTACGTGTTACTTATCCACATTCAAACCCTCAGATATTCACAGTATGTCATACTTAACTCTAAATACAAACTATTAAAATTTCAAAATTAGTATGGAAGCAAAGAATCATGCGATAATCATCAGAAATCTCTAATCAAATGGGCATAGCTTTAAAACATAGCTCATCATCTACTATGGCACGTGAAAAAGTAGTGTCGGGTGAAACAACTAAATTTACTAAATATGCAAAATAACGCACCAATGATATAAAATCTCGAATAAAGATATGCATTGCTTACTCGAGACAAAACAAAAATTTGAGAAAAATTTAGCACTTTTCCATAGAAATATAGTAGTATAGCAAACGAATGTAGATACCACATAAACCATCCTCTCCCCCACACTTAAACGACAACATGTCCCCAAGTTGTGCAGAAATAAAGAAAGAAAATACTTAGCTGATTGTAGTTCGAAAGTGGCAAGTCTGGAAGTGGTAGCGAGTCGATCCGTAAATGCTCGATTTAAAATATGAGATCGTGGACCATCCACCGGAAAACGGCTTCATCTAAAATCTCACAATTGCTAATGCAAACACCCTGCACACTTGACAAACATGAAATACCTCGGGGGAAAGGGGGAATAGAACATACAGAGCACAAAATAGAATCGCTCAGATGGAAACATCAAACAGGGAAAGAACAGAACATCTAAGCGTCTAAATATGGAAGTTTGATATAAGCACAAAAAGAAATAATAGCTCCAGATGGAAAGATCAACACTTAAACTCAGGACATCTAAGAATAAAGCCACAGAAGCTTGTGGAATAATATAGACCACATGTGCAAACAGAAACATCAAACTCCAACTAATAATGATAGAGGATTATACATGGAAAAGAAGCCGAAAGATTTTTCTGATTAAGCTCATATAGAGATGGAACATATACATGGAATATTACACAGTAGTAGGCTAGGTGCGACTACATGAAATTATACTACAATGCAACCTACATGATATGCGATCCTAAAAATAAAATAAATAAAAATGAATTCTGACAGGCTCAGGCTGAGCAGGTTTCGAGGACAACCCTACAGTGACTACGGCCTATGCAGAAACTAAAAAAAACGAGGTAGTATTACGGAAACCGACATTTAACTACACTCAAGAAAAAAAGAAAAATAAAACAAAAATAAAAACAATGCAACTAGATGACATGCAACTAAATGATATGCATATAAATGATATGCAAAAATAAAAGAAAATAAAAGAAAGAAAACTAGCCCACTAATTAGCAATATGACATATATAAAATAAACGTCTACCAAATAATGACAGGTTACGATAAACGATGTCTTTGTCACTACTACATGCAAACGCGCTTTAAGACTTATCTAAAGTGATAGACTTATGGAAACCAACAGTTGTCTATACTAAACGAATATAACTCATATGGCTATGCAGACGTAGCATACGGAAAACCGACAGTAGCTACCCACATGAATTACAAACAAAAAGGAAGCTCATAAATCTTAAGGTCTACAAGATTCATCACAAGATACGTAGCATACGGGAACCGACATTAGCTACGGAAAAATAAAAACAGTTATAGCCTACGGAAACCGACATTTACTATAACATAGATGAATCAAGAATGAGAGATAAGATCAGTTATTCAACTTGGATTCATAGATGGAAAAGTAAAACATATAAGTTCAGGACACCTATGTAAACGAAATAAGCCACAGAAGCTCGAATGGAAGAAATCCAAGTTAAACAAAAGCATTAAAAATTAAATCAAGAAATATCAGAACCTGGATTGCAGTTCTTCAGACTGGACGGCCGTTCAACAGACCAGACACTCGTTCACCTGCACTTATGAACTGGACGGGCGTTCACTACCTTGAACGCTCGTCCACACAACAAATATGCAACAGACCAGCAGGCAAACACAGCAAACCCCAAAATCTAAAATAAAAAATCAACTCCAAACACAAAATACACAACAGTCCCAATAACATTTTAGCACAGAGGGTTAGATTGGATGACAAACAAACATATAATTCACGTTTAACAAATCGAGTAAAAAAAAACTTTTTGCACATTCTTAACCCAAAGGTCATCGAAACACGGCAAAAATAAAAAACTCTCGATTTATTCAACGCTACTTTTATTAAAACGAAAATAAACCGTAACAAAATCGAGAACTAACTTAACTAGATTCAACATGACACCTATTCCCCGGCAACGGCGCCACTTTTGTTGGGGAGATTTTGCATCATTAAAACAAAAGAAAATTTATAAACCTATACTACCATGAAAAACTACCTCCTAACCGGCCGAATACCGGGTAGTTGCTAGTAAAGTTGGATAAGTACGGGTATCGATCCTCAGGGAATTGGGCTGTCGAATCTAAATTATTAATTCTTCTTTATTAACCTAAACCTAAACTAAAACGGAAAAGTGAACTAGACAGAGGATTGTTAATCCAAAGCCAGGAAGGATAATTGTGAACCAAAATAAATAAAACTATAACTACGAAAAACAGTAAACTAACTAACGAACATGATAATGATTGAAGTAAATCAACATGGAACAAATCATGATCCACCATCCCGCAACCCTTAATTTTCTCCCTAGATTATCTTATAATGATTTAATTCAAGTTGTGGTTTCACCTATCAAACGTATGAATTCCTACTTTCGTAGATGAATTCGCCTATCAATCTCTATCTTTCGATTTACGGAGATTAACGCATCATAAAATAAACCAAGGTGCAAGATTTTCTAGATCTAACAACCTAGACATTCAACCTATCAACTTTCGCTTGATATAGATCAAAACGCCTATTCTTTCCTATGGTGATCTCGCGTTTACACGACTTTCGTCCCACGGTAAACATCAATCGCAAACATCTTTCGATATAAATTTGCAATAACAAATAATCATAGAAAAGATACGAACTTGGAATTTAAACTTACAAGATATCCGTAAAAAGAAAGTAAAAACGCTGCGAAAGATATCCATGGCTGCTCCATGTTTATTCAACCTCAAAACATCATCATGGTTCAAGAAACGAAGGAAAAACAAACAAAATAAAAGACCTAATCTAACCCTCGATCACCCGAGCACAAGGCTCGGGTGATCGGCCTTGAAACTCCTGCAAAGCGGCTGCTTTATGCATGTAATTTTCGTATGAAAAATCTGATGTAATTAGGGTTGGAATCGCAGCTGCTTTTATAGAAAAATCAAGTCGGTTGCTACAGTAAAGGTGCCGGACGCCCGTCCATAATGTCGGACGCCCGTTCACTATTTTCAGCAACAGCATCCAAACTTGTAACGCTCATATCTCGGGCCTCGTAAGTCGGAATGGAGTGATTCAAAATCCTGTAGAATCCTCTCTTCAAGACCTACAACTCTTCTCTTCAGGTCCAGAGTCAAATCGGTTTTTATCATATCAAGAACTGCGTCGGAAGTCTGGACTACCCGGAATCCTGATTTCCCAACATTCATCTTGATTGATTTCTTTCCTTATATCTTTCAATCTTCCATAACTTTGATTGATCCTTTCCAATCACGAATTTGGCTCTCTAAAATCCTCTCTCCCATCATCAATGAGTATCTACAACAATAGGAAAACATACCAAAGCGTAACGTATTTCCTAAATAACATAAAATCATCAATTACGCACATAAATCGTTACGTTTTGAGATTTAACTATTAAAAATACTATTTACTCAATTAATCGATTATAAGCTCGATTTCTATGAAAAACATCCATATACGGGGGAAATTGATGTAAAATATATCCTTATAAAACGTATAAAATCACCCTTAACAGGTACTTCTGTCACATAGCATCCTCAGCTTCCCATGTCGCCTCCTCGGTGGCATGGTTAGACCATAAGACCTTGACGACGCTAACCTCACGTCCCCTTGTTTTCCGTACCTTGGTATCTAATATCTGCACCGGTACCTCCTCGTATGTCAAGGACTGATCTAGCTCAACCACCTCCGGTTTGATCACGTGAGAAGGGTCACTCACGTACTTGCGCAATTGAGATACATGGAACACGTTATGCACTTTATCCAACGCCGGTGGAAAAGCTAGTCGATATGCTACTTCACCTATGCGGTCCAGGACCTCATATGGCCCCACGTACTTGGGACTCAACTTCCCCTTTTTGCCAAAACACATCACTTCTCTAGTTGGTGATACTCGTAGCAATACTTTATCGCTCACGGCGAACTCAATATCCCGGCGGTGTAAGTCTGCATAACTCTTCTACCTATCTTGGGCAGCGTTCATCTTTTCTCGGATTATCTGCACCTGCTTAATCGTATCTTCGATCATCTGCGGTCCCAAAATCGCTGCCTCGGACGAATCGTCCCAACAAACCGGACTCTTGCATTTCCTACCATAAAGTGCCTCAAAAGCTGTCATCTTAATACTGGCATGGTAGCTGTTGTTGTATGAAAACTCAATAAGATCGAGCTTTTCCTCCTAAGAGCCTTTGAATTCTAATACACATGCCCTCAGCATGTCTTTCAAATTTTGTATGGTCCTCTCCGTCGACCATCGGTAGCAGGTGAAAGTCAGACTCATTCGTAGCTCCGTCCCCAAGGCTGCTCAGTAGCTCTCGCCAAAACCGAGATATGAATCTCAGATCTCTATCTCGACACAATGTCGCTAGGTATACCATGTAGTCTCACAATATTTCTCCGGTATGCCATAGCCAACTCCGTCTTACTCCAAGTGTCTTACATCGGAATGAAATGCGCCGCTTTGGTCAATCTATCCACAACGACCCAAATCATATTATTCCCTTTAGGGCTCTCGGTAATCCGTCTACGAAATCCATGGAGATGGAATCCCACTTCCAAACCGGCACATCCAACGGCTGCAGATACCCCACGTGGGCCGCCGATGTTCAATCTTGACCTTCGACAAGTCAAGCACTTTGACACAAATTCGCTACTTGCGTTTCATATTGGGCCACCAAAAGGTTTTCTTGAGGTCTTTATACGCTTTGTCTCCTCCCGGATGAACCGAATAAGGCATACTATGAGCTTCACTCAAGATCCGACTCTTGAGTTCTTCGTCGGCTGGTACACACCACCGACCCTTAAAACGGATACTACCATCCTCGTGTAACGTAAAATCAGCTGCCACATCTGTACCAACCTTGGCCTTCTTTGCCTCGATCACCTTGTCACCCACTTGTCTCATCCGGATCTCAGCGTATAATTCGGGTTGCAAGACGAAGTCGCTTTTATCTCCACCTTTCTGGATGACACAAATATCCATGCGGTCCAACTCTTCTCGCAATCTGATCCGAGCTACTTCCTTGCACAAGGAATGAATCGATTTCCGACTCAAAGCGTCCGCCACTACATTGGACTTCCCTTCGTGGTATTGGATTTCCATGTCATAATCTTTAATTAACTCCAACCAACGCCTCTGACGCATATTGAGCTCCTTCTGTGTAAATATGTACTTCAGACTCTTGTGATCTGAAAACACCTTGAAAGTTATTCCATACAAGTAGTGTCGCCATATCTTCAATGCGAAGACTACAGCTGCCAACTCTAGGTCGTGAGTCGGGTAGTTACTCTCATATGGTTTCACCGCCTCGATGCATACGCGATCACTCGCCTCCGTTGCATCAAGACACAACCTGCACCATTCTTCGACGCTGTCGGGTATAAAACCTCAATGTCCTCATTACCCTCTCGGTAGTGCTAAAATAGGAGCTGTAGTCAACCGTTCTTAAGCGGTTTGAACGCCGCCTCACATTTTTCATCCCACTTAAACCGGTTCTCTTTCTTCATTAATGCAGTCATCGGCCTCGCAATCTTGGAAAAGTCGTTTACAAATCTTCGGTAATATCCAGCCAAACCCAAGAAGCTTCAAATTTCGCAACATTCTTAGGTGTTGGCCATTTCGCCATCGCTTCTATCTTGCTCGGGTCAACGGATACACCGCCTTTCGAGACAACATGCCCCAAGAATGCCACTGCTCCAACCTGTAATTCACATTTAGACAGCCAGCATACGCTTGTTTTTCTCGTAGAATCGCAAGATGCAGAGCCTCAGTGCCCGGCATGTTCTTCCTTAGTCTTAGAGTAGACCAGGATGTCGCCAATAAAGACTACTACAAAGCGGTCCAAGTAGGTCCGAATACCCGGTTCATCAAATCCATGAAAACTAGCTGCCAAAGCGTTGGTCAATCCGAAAGGCATGACCGTGAATTCGTAATGTCCGTACTCGATACGAAATGCGGTCTTTGGGATATCTCAGATCTGCTACCCTGGAGCCGGTGATACCACGATCGCAAATCAATCTTCGAGAAGATACCGCCTCGTAGTTGATCGAACAAGTCATCGATCCTCGTAATGAGATACTTGTTCTTCACTGCGGACGTTGTTCACCTCCGGTAATCAATACACACCACATACTACCATCCTTCTTCTTCACAACAAAGACCGGTGCTCCCCACGGTGACACACTCGGTCGGATGTACCCCTTATCGAGCAGTTCTTCCAATTGTACCTTCAGTTCTGCTAATTCTTTAGGTGCCATACGATAAGGTGCTTTCGATATCGGTCTGGTCCCGGGCATCAACTCCACTGCAAACTCCACCTCCCTCTGGGGTGGCATACCTGGTATCTCATCCGGGAATACATCCTCAAAATCACGGACTACATCGATGTCCGTTAGTTTAGGATCCCCTGTGCTTACATCAAGTACGTGACACATAAACAACGGGTACCCTTTCTTGACGAGAGATCTCAGCGTCACCACTGAAATGATCTTCACGTTGGGTTTATTCACAAACCCCTTGTAAGATACTCGCACCCCTTTAGGGCCTCTCAAAGTCACCTTCTTCTGCTCACAGTCAATTTTGGCTTTATGCCGGTTCAACCAATCCATACCCAAAATAACGTCAAAGTTCTTGAGGGGGAACTCGATCAAGTCAACCGACAAGTTGACTCCCATGATCACTAACGGTACGTCTCTATACAACTTAGAGCATGGCACTAACTCTCCCGACGGTTGCATAAACTCACTGTTAATCACCTCGAAAGTAGCTAGACCCAACCTCAAAACATGCGAACCCGCTATAAAGGAACATGATGCACCCGAATCAAAAAGTACGTAGGATAAAAATGAGTTAACCAGAAAATTACCCGTCACCACGTGGTTGCTCTGATCGGCCTCCTCCTTGCCCAGCGCGAATAATTTCCCAGTCTGATTTACTCCAGCTCCCTAGACTGTGCTGGCCGACCCTGATGGTCAGTTCCTGTTTCCATCAGTGGCCGTAGGTGTACCCCCCCTGTCGGCTCTATGCAGGGGTACTACTCTGCTGTTGGCTACCCCTACTCATGTTTCCCGTGTTACCCCTTGGAGCTCCACCCATGTTGCTTCCCGTAACCGATGCCGACCCGGCAGGTGTTGGAGCCGCAAAACACTCAAATCGTCTATGTCCAAACTTCCCGCAGTTATGACACTGAACTTGTGCACCTGAACAATCTGTACCCGGATGGTTTCCCTGACACCGCTTGTAGTGATAACTTCGTGGCCGACTAAACCCCTGAGAGTTACCTCTCGCTGGCTGACCACCGCTGCCTCGTAGTAACGTGGGAATTTGCCGAAAAAGAGGGTCGATCTTGGAGGGTTCCCGCATTATCGCGTTTTCTTTGATTGTCCTCAGAGACACTCTTCCTCTTGTTAGTAGCATAAGCCGCTTTAACCTCTCTCCGAATTCTTTCAATGTTGCATGATACTTCACACATCTCTTTTAAGCTCGTGAAGCCCCTGCTTGCCCCCATACGATCCCGGATAGCTAAATCTAAGTGTTGCTCAAACTTCACCTTCTTGGCCTCTTCAGTCGGCACTAGTTCAGATGCATAAACCGCCAAGTCGACAAACTTCTCGTAATATTCTTGCACAGTCATATCCCCCTGTCGGAGATTATCGAACTCAACCCGTAGCTCTTTCCTCTTAGATTCGGGAAAGAATTCACGCCTCAGCTCCTGCTTAAACTCGGTCCAGTTCAGTGGTATCACTACTGATTCCCCTTGCTCATTTTCAGTCTGAGCCAACCGATCTTTGTTAGCACCCCACCACAAATCAGCCCTGTCAACCAAGTAGAAGGCAGCTTGGTCGACCTTCAGTTTCTCTGGACAGCCCAGAGTGGCGAAGATCTTCTCAAACTCTCTAATCCACCGCTCGAGTCCCTTAGGATCTCCCTTACTATCGTACTGACTAGGCCTCTGCTGACTCACGGCCCTAGTCATGCTGGTGGTTGACCCCTGAGAACGATCCTCTATCAGCTTGTTGACCGCCTGAATCAGGTCTTGATTCATCTTAACCAACTGATCAATCACCGGTCCTCTCATTTCCATTCCTAGAGGCATAGCTAAAACTACAAAAGTAAACAATCATGTATTCAATTATCACCTATATCATGCCACAGAATATTTCACATATACTAACACTTACTGTCCAAAATTAATTGCAACACACAGCCAAATTTCCACATACATCTGGACTTACCGTACCTTCCCTGCATAGAACTCAATACCCACCCCACACATCCTCACTGTGCTTATTTTAGTGAATTTATTCTTAAGGTTCATTTTAGGTGGTGGTCCTAGAGTCGAACGTCTCTGATACCACTTTGTAACACCCCGGTTTCCAAACCCGTCGGCCGCCGGTATTGGTCACCGAAACATCACTTCACGACACACAGTTGCAGCAGTAATACTCAACATTCCACAACAGAAGAAACATAGAGATCCACCATTCATTATTAGAAAGAGGCAACGTAATTACAATCTCTTAAAAGAAAATGAAAATATGTGGAAACGTCAATAAAATCTTAAAGTGCCGGAAATCCAGTAAAGTGGAAACGTAAGACTGCGACTACGTGGCTCTCGATACCCCGCGACATCCCCGCAATCAGCAATCATCAAAAGAAAATACCTGCTAAGAATCTGCTCCCCATAAATGGATCATAGCAGGGTCAAACGAAAGTAAAACCGTCAACTATAAAGTTGAGTAAGAATAAATCTAGTATACGTAAGGTAAAGCCAACCCATGAAAAGTACCACCAATCTATGAAGGACCCAACCAATCTATGAGAGTTACGACCAATCCATAACGGATACCATACATCACAGCTATCCACCTAAAGGTCCCGAATGTGCACATCCCTCAAAAGGGTAAACCCTAAAGAGGAGGATCCTAGAGGTCTGCCAATGCTACCATAAATAGATGGACCATCACGTACTGGGGTGCAAGGAAACCTTCCCGGGTTCCCGGCTTCGGGTGCTACCCTATCCGGCCCGACCATACCAATGTGCGCAACTCCCCAAATACACTAAGGTCATTGAAGTCGTAAGAAACCTTCCTGGTTCCCGGCTTCGGTGCCGCCTCTATCCGGCCCAACCACCATGGGTCTACAACCTCAATGCCTAAACTCCAAACCCCACAGTGATGTCAATACCCCTGACCCATCATGACATGACTCCAAAATATATTCATAAGATTGAACCACAGTTACCAAAGAAGGGAAAACAACATAGACTAGACGCCTGTTTGGACGGCCGGACGCCCGCCCAAGTACTCTACTGGACGCCCGTCCAAAATGTATAGACGCCCGTCCACTCTAACAGAGTTAGATCCTGAATGTAAAACAACCCCTCAGACGTCCATCCAGGTATCCCAGACGCCCGTCTGAAATGGAATCAAGGCAGACGCCCGTCCAGAAGGCCTGGACGCCCGTCCACCTGGGTTTCATCTCGAACCCTAACAATTCTCCACGCGATTTCTGAGCCGTTTCACAACAGAGCAGCAGAAAAAGCAACACTTTAAGCCCAGAAAACTCCATACAAAAGTATCATGTCATTTATAGATTCTAACCAACGCAAAAACACACTACCATGAACGTATAACATCCCCGAAACAGGACAACTAAGTGTAAACACCCTTGAATAAAATTTGACAGCATAACCCTTTAGAAAATTAACAGCATTACGCTCTAAAGCCTACCAACAGCTCCAAATTACACTTGATGATCCATACACAACAAAGCCAAGTATCCACAAAGCATACGGAACCCTACATAATACTCAAAATCCCATCTTTCAAACCAAACAGAGCACAAAACATAGAAATATTCTTACCGGTTAAGCTGCATTTCTTGAAAGCCCTCTGTTATCGAGCTAAAATCGCTCATCTACGAAGCCCGAATGTATATATAAAAAAACAGTGATCACCAAACAATTCTAGTGACCCCAAAGGTAGAACCCTAGGTCGAACTCAACCCCTTCCCCATCGCATAAGGGATCGGCCATGGCCTTTGGCCGGCCGATCGTCATGCTCGAGATGTAGGAAAAGAAATAACGATGCTTACCGATGATGACGACGACGAATTCCTAAACACCAAGGAGAGATTTTTCTCTCCTTCTTCCTTACAAGAGAGTCGGCGGCAAGGGGAGGGTTTTTGGGGCTGAAAATTTTGTGTTTTGGGGAAATAAGGGAGGAAAAGGAGAAAAATCCCTTTTAATCTATTAAATGATTAAGACTTCTTTTTTTTTAATTATTAGTAAATTCCTCCATAAAACTAATAAATCTCATAATTTCCCAAATAATTAGATCTTTTACTTAATTAATTAGGAAGTCAAAATTTCGGGATTTTACAAAAACAATTGAGGATTTTGGAGGCTCAAAGGGAAGAAGAAGAAGAAGCTATTGAATATGAGCCCTTAACAATTATTAAGCCTCATCGAGATTGAACAGGTTGTTGTTGAGCAACCTCTTTGGAGAATCACAAAGAAAAACGCAGCTTTTCGAGTCTGCTTTGAAGAAGTTGTAGAATCCTCCTCTAAAGGTCAGCCGAGCCTACTAAAGTTACTGAAGTTGTTGTTGAGCAACTTCGAAGAACCACAGCTAGACTCATCAATGCACTGCTTTGTGGATGTTGATTTAAGCTGTACTGCACTCTCAAATTCGCAATAGTTTCGGGGGAAGAGCGATCGCTTCTAACCTGCCGATGAGCATGTAAGTCAAGGGGAGCGAACAGATGGAGGTAGTAGGCACTAATATCCAACCTGAAGAACCTACTGACCTAGCTGCATCTGTTGAAAAAACTTTAAATTTTAAGACCTTTGGAGGTCAGCAGAGTAAGGACACAGCTCATAGAAAGCCAAGCATGCCCTTTGAAAGGAAGGAGAAAAAGAAGAAAGAAGGGTATGTTGATCCTAAGCTCAAGCTGGTGGCTGATTATTTTCAATGGAAGTTTGGGTTTTACAAAAGACAGAAATCAGCTGCTGAGCCAATGACAGATTTTGAGGAGTGGGCTTTTGGAAAGTTAGGAGTGGAAAACTTTCTTGATTTGGTTGATACCTCCTTGTTAGAAATGAGATTTATGGATCTCATTGATGAGCAAAAGAAAGAAGAGGGTATCAAATTCAGGGATCCAAGAGATGGATCAGATAGTGATGATTCTTCATCATCTGACTCTGATGATGGTCATCCCCCACATCAAGGAGAGACCAGTGGTACTGCATTATTATTTGAACCAAGATTAGAGCAGTCTACTGATGCTGGGCAGTCCACTGAGAGGCAACAAATTGAACAGATGGATGAAGATTTGGAAGACTTAACCATAGATGGTTTGGAGGCCTTAATCAATGATGGAATAAATCTTGGAGGCAATAGACTGGTTGTTATATCAGATACTTTCTTTGTTGTAGAATCTGCTGAACAACCCAAGGATCAGCAGACTGAAGATTTGGATGAAGAAAGGGTTGCTTATTATAGTGAGCCTGAAATTAGTTCTGAGGATTCAGCTCAATAATAAGAATGGATTGATACTCAGGACACTCTGTCCAAAACTGCTAATATTCTATGAAGGATTGAAAATGTTAGGGAGTTTCAAAGAGAAAATATGGCTGAATTCCCTGCAATTCTTGTACAGAGAGTGCTGATCACTGAGGAACAAACAGTGGTAGCACAGATATTGGACATGGTGATGGGATTTGAAGGATCACCATTACTTGTTGAGGAGGTTCAGGCTGCTGAGGATCAGACAGCACCTGAACAAAGGTCGTAACTAGTGGTACAGGTTGCTGAGGATCAGACAACACCTGGACAAAGGTTGGAACCTGTAGTTGTTGAAGAACAGGCTGCTATAGTAAAGCCTACTGGAGGGAAGGTCGCTGAAAGGAAAGATAGTCAGCAGACTGTTGTTGTTGATGAGGATGAACAGCTGCTGGACTATGACTACAGTGATGAGGATTTCAAGTGCCTGAGGAAGAACCTATAGATGCTGAACCTCAACAGGCATTTGTACCTATTTTTGAGGAACCTGCCCTAGATCCAATCCTAGAAGAGTTTCAAGGACCTAACCCTGCTGGAAGGGACATGAGCTGGGCCATGGTTCTCAGCAGACAAAGGGCACAATGTAAAGTGGAAGAGCCTACTAATGAGTTTGCTGGACATATGGCTGGAGGAATGGCTGGTGGAGTACCAGCACAGATTTTGGATGAGTTGAGGGCTGTCAGAAGTGACATTACAAGGTTAAGAACTCACCTTGACAGGTAAGAGCCGAGATTTGAACATTTGTTGAATCTAATGGAAAATAGAGGGAGAACCACTGAAACTGTTGCTTCCAATATTACCTCCACTCAGTATGCTCTTGCTGATCTTGCTCAAGATGTAAAAGGCATCAGACAAGGTAATACAATGAAGGTCTTGGGAAAACTTCATATCCTGAATCATCTTCAGCAACTGATTGCTACACAACAAAGAAGATCTGGCACAAAGGAACTGATTGCTACACAACTCACAGCTCACAAACTGACATTCACCAGAATTCAGTTTAGCACACTCAGCTTTTTCATAGAATAACAAGATCAAGAAAAAGGCTAGAATTATATCTGCTGCCGGTTGACTCAGTTTTGATTAAATCAGTTTGACTTAAACTCAGCGCAATCAACTTAACTCCACACAAGTTATAACTGAACCTATTTCAAATCCAGTTTTTAGGGACAAGTTTATTCACCCCCCCAAACTTGTGTTAGCCTTTCCAAGGGACCAACAACTTTAATCCCCGTCAGAAGAATACTGACAAACAGCATGAAAATGCTAATAAAAAGAAATTTTTCCCTAAAGGTAAAAAGAATTGTAGATGTTGGATCTGCAATATGGAGGGACATTATGCAAATGAACGCCCCAATAAACAACAATACCCTCATAAGGTAAAATTTATTGAAGAAATTGTTGAAATAGGATTCGAACCTATAGAAGATATATATGAAACTTCGGAAGAAGTTTATATCTTTGAAGAAAAATCTGAGTATTCATCAAATCAATACGATACAGAGATTAATTCAGAATAATTTAAGCATTCAGGAAGAATCCTGGAATGAGGATGAAACAGTAATGTCTGGAAACATTACTAATCCAAATTCTATTTATATCAAAGGACAATTTTCTGGATATAAACAGATTAATATACATTGTTACATAGACACAGTAGCAAGCCTATGTGTTGCAAGTAGGTTCGTTATCCCAGACGAACATTGGGAAAATGCTCCCAATAAAATTAGTGTTACAATTGCAAACGGAGAAAAAGTACAGATTTTCAAGGATTGTAAAAATCTTAACATTAGGATTGCAGGAGAGATATTTCATATCCCTACCATTTACCAGCAAGAAACAGGTATTGACCTAATCTTGGGAAATAACTTCTGTAAATTGTATGAACCCTTCTCACAATTCACAGATAGAATTATTCTAACACTCGATAATCATCCAGTGATTATTGGAAAAATTAGAAAAGCAATGAAAATTGTGCAAAAAGGTTTTTTAGAATCTATGAAAAAGAATTCAAAGATTCCAAAACCCGTGTCTATCCATATAAGTCCTGATAAAATCACCTTTTTTGAAAGGGGGGAGGATAACGAGATAGAACAATTAGAACACGTATCAGAACAAGAATTTAATCAAGAAAACGAAAAATTCTTGAGAATTAAAACCTTGTTAGAGAAAGTTTGTGGTGAAAATCCTATAGACCCTAAGAAGTCTAAAAAATGGATGACAGCGACCATAAAACTCATAGATCCAAAAACCATAGTCAAGGTTAAACCCATGATTTATAGTCCATTGGTTAGAGAAGAATTTGGCAAACAAATTCAAGAATTATTAGACTTAAAAATAATTAAGCCTAGTAAATCACCTCATATGTCTCCAGCATTTCTAGACGAAAATGAAGCTGAGAGAAGGAGAGGAAAAAAGAGGATGGATGTCAACTATAAAGCCATTAATACGGTAACTATAGGTGATAGTCACAACCTACCAAATAAGAAGGAACTCTTAACTCTTATTAGAGGTAAGAAAATCTTTAGTAGTTTCGATTGCAAATCATGTTTCTGGCAAGTTTTGTTAGATGATGAATCACAATTATTAACTCCATTCACATGTCCACAAGGACATTTTTTCAATGGAATGTTTTACCTTTCGGGTTAAAACAAGCACCAACCATATTTCAAAGATATATGCAAAATGCATTCAGATCTTTTGAAAAATTCTTATGTGTTTACATAGATGATATACTCGTCTTTAGTAACACGGAAAAAGAGCACTATTTTCACATCGCAATAGTACTTAAAATATGTGAAGAATTAGGAATAATTTTTTCTTTAAAAAAGACATATGTCTTTAAATCAAAGATTAATTTTCTTGGATTAGAAATTGATCAAGGTCAACATCGACCACAAAATCATATCCTGGAACATATTCATAAGTTACCAGATAAGATTGAAAATAAGAAACAATTACAGAGATTTTTAGGAATTTTAACTTACGCAGAAAGTTAAATCCCTAAACTTGCTGAAATTAGAAAACCGTTACAGGTTAAACTCAGAGACAATGTTCTTTGGGATTGGACAGAGGTTGATACAACCTATGTAAAAAAGGTTAACAAGAATATAACCAGCTTTCCAAAAGCTATATCATCCTCTACCAGATGATAAACTGATCATTGAAACCGATGCCTCAGATGAATATTGGGGAGGAATCCTCAAAGAAAAAAACTCTGACCAAGATTTAATTTGTAGATACACTTCTGGAAACTTTAAAAACGCTGAAAGAAATTATCATAGTAATGAAAAGGAATACTTAGCAGTAATCCGAGTCATTAAAAAGTTTAGTGTTTATCTTACTCCTATTAAGTTTTTAATTAGGACAGATAACAAAAACTTTACCTACTTTTTGAATACCGATTTAAAAGGAGATAATAAACAAGGTAGACTTGTAAGATGGCAAATGTGGCTATCACGATATTGTTTTGATATAGAACATATATCAGGTAACAAAAATATATTTGCTGATTTCTTAACTCGTGATTTTCAGGTTAAAATAGCCCAGGGACTAGTTGTCCTTACAGGACTACCAATTATGGAAGAATTACAGAAGCTAAAACTGCAAGAAAAAATGATGGATTTAGAACTACAAGTTCTAAGATACCGTATTAGTTTACTTGAACGGGCATCAAGTGAACAACAAAAGGATATTAGCAGTAGCGAATTGTTGACTATTCCGATGCAAAAGGCAATCGGTAAAGAATCATCAAATCCGTTGATTCCTAGCATCTTGGAAAAAGATGTAAAAGATGTACAAACATCTAAATTGGTTAAACCTACAGATTTAATCTCTGGTTTTAGACCAAATACACAGGACATTTTAGGTCTTGGGAAAATTGAAAATCAACCTTCAGTACAAACTAAGGAGGCAATTCCAATGCCGACCTTCAGTAATAAATTTTATGTTGTTTATAATGGTCGTCATGCAGGTATATACACAACATGGGAAGTTGTAGAAAATGCGACAAAAGGAATTTCTGGCGTAAAGCATAAGAGTTTCAACTCGCTCCTAGAAGCAAAGGTTTCTGGTGATATTTATGCTAAGGCACATAATACACCTCCACCAAAATTAATGTCCAATGTGGATTTCCTAAAGGTTACCACTTTCAAGGAGATCTTAAAAAGGAAGCCTAATAATTTGGTTTCATTAGGGTGAATTTCAGTCCCTGCAAAAACTGAAAAACCTACTGTTATTGATCTTTGTTTTGAAGGACTATCTTTCTACTTTCAAAAGGCAAGAGCAGCAGGAGAAGAACATTTTGTTGAAGAAAATTTCTTCATTACAGACATCGAGCAAATTAGTTTGTTCAATTTTGTTGAAGGTGCCGATCCAGTAAAGGTATATGAAGCGTTTTCTTACGGGCTTGTTAGGTTGATTTATCCTAGCAAAAATCTTTTGGAAATTACAAAATTCCCAGAAGAAATTAAAAAGGCAATCAAAAATTACAGAACCAAGGTTGTCAAGGAAGCAGATCGAGCTATATTTCTTAAAATACATAGCAGCCTGCCAGCATGGAATGATTGAATGACCCAATCATCATATCATTTCATAGAAATCAGAATCTCTAGTGCAGAAACCAGCTATCGGCCCTCAAAGGTCATGGAAACCAGTTTCTCTCACTATGATACTGAACACATCAATGTCATTAGATTCAAAATCATTATTGATAAAATTCTTAAAATCAACGATGATTCAATCATAAAAGTATATTATCAAAACTCCAATATTTTGATGATTTCAAAAGCTTACAAGAAATTACAAGTAGAAGATACAGCAAAAGTTCTTCAATTCGAAAAGTTATTTAAAACTGGACGGATAATGAATTGGCATCAAGACAAAACGTGTCAAATGCTTCGTCAAACCTTTGATAAAGCCAAAGTGGAATATAGTTGCAAAAAATGCTCTAATTCCCACAAAGGAAAAGACAAAATCGCCCTTGAATTGACGGTAAAGACCTCGCAAGTGGATCATCGTCAACATATACGGACAAAGTCTAAAACGTCGGGCATGACGAAAAATGAGAATACTTTATTCTCAGTGGAAGAAAAAGCTGCCGGCCATTAGCAGAAAAAGACAAAGGATAAAGATAAAGCATCCTCGTCATCAGCAGACAAGCTTTAATAAATAAAGCTAGTGGAATGTAAAACGTCTGCAATGACGATTTTTATAACGAATATTCGATAGAATTATTCGGTATCCTGTCTTCATTCACCTATAAAATGAGGAAGTTATTTCATTTGTAAGATATCATGTTTTCAACTTAGCATTTTCACAACCCCTTCCCTTAGCTTTCAATAATGATTTGTGAGTAAACCTCCTTTGTGATGATCTAGATTGTGAGTTTGTAATGTTTGTATAAATATTTTCATATTGTATGCTTAAAATAGTTATCATAAATAAAGATTTCAAGTTTCTTACTATTCATATCTTCCGTGGGTTATATTCTTCTGAGAACCTGAAGTGACTGGAGCAACATTGGAGAGTACAACCGGCAGGAGGCCACAGGAATCCTCAAAGCAAAAAAATCTGAACAAGAGTCAATTTGTAGACACACTTCTGTAAGCTTTAAAAACGCTGAAAGAAATTATCATGGTAATGAAAAGGAATACTTGGCAGTAATCCGAGTCATTAAAAAGTTTAGTGTTTATCTTACTCCTGTTAAGTTTTTAATTAGGACAGATAATAAAAACTTTACCTACTTTTTAAATACCAATTTAAAAGGAGATAATAAACAAGGTAGACTTGTAAGATGGCAAATGTGGCTATCACGATATTGTTTTGATATAGAACATATATCAGGTAACAAAAATATATTTGCTGATTTCTGAATTCGTGAATTTTCAGGTTAAAATCAGAAGGATCTCCGTCAGGAGATAAAAAGGGGTAAAACCTATGGACTAATTGTCCTTACAGGACTTCCAATTATGGAAGAATTGCAGAAGCTAAAACTGCAAGAAAAAACGATGGATTTAGAACTACAAGTTCCAAGATATCGTATTAGTTTACTTGAACGGGCATTTGTGATCTCTCCAAACAACAAAAGAGATTGAAGAAATTCAATAAAAGTTGGGGGGAAGGGGTCAGAAGGACATCAAATCTTAAAAATGGGTCTCAAAGGACATCTTTCATTTTGAGTGATTAGAAAGGACAAAATGAAAATACATTGACTGAAATACCCATGGTTCTTTTTTTAATTATTTTTTTCTGCAATTCGCATTAACTGCTTAGACTTCTAGTAACGTTTTCCCAAATAATCCTGTCCTCTGCAAGTGGATTTATTGCATATTTTGAAAAGCATTATATCAGAAATTACGGTGCAGATTTCTCATGCAATCGTAAAGATCTTTTGACTAAAAAGTAAAGCCACAATGTTAAATTGGAAAAAAAATTACAAAAATATAAGAATTGCAAGCAGGTAAGAGTCACACTTCTTACGTTTTTTAGTTTGCGATTAGTAAAGCATTTGAAGTTTAAAAAAAAAATTTATATATATATATATATATATATATATATATATATATATATATATATGTTATGTTATGAAATAAATAACAATAACACGTGAAGTAACAATACAATAAAAATGATGATTTCCAACATATAGTAAAAATTAAGAGTGAAGTAACAGTAACACATGAAGTAACAATGCAATTAGAATGATAATTTTCAACATAGAGTAAAAATTACGAGTGAAGTAACTGTAAAACGTGAAGTAACAATGCAATAATAATGATCATTTCGAACATACAGTAACAATTACGAGTGACTACTTCTTTGTACAATGGTTGTAACTACTTATTTGTATATGTTACTACATGTTTAATGTGTAACTACATTTTTTTTATTTTAACTATAGTTTATTAATTGTTATTATTTCTTTATGTGTTACTACATTTTTTTGGTTGTGACTACACTTTTTTATGTGTAATTACATTTTTTTTTATGTGACTACATCTTTTTTTTATCATTAAATTTTATTTTATTTTGAATTTTAGATTGTGGATTTAATTAATAAAAAAAATATTTATAACTGCAATAAATCCAAATAATGACTGCAAAAATATTTATGACTGCAATTATTCTCTCTTTTTGGTATGAAAGCATTAAAATGGAAGATATTAATGGATAGTAACCGAATATGTATCAAATCTGCACTTTCTTTAGAGGAAAATCAGCGTATTATCTTTTTTTTTTACCCCTAAGAAAACCATTATTTTATATAAAGGATTTAAATGGTAGAGTAATCAATATAGTAACTGAACGTGTAGCAACCAACGCATATTTAGGGATTTGTTTTTAAAAAAATTACTAAAAAAAGGGTATTGTCGGAAGTTCACATCCGTTTTGTCCTGATTATTCAACAATATCCTTAAATTCTGATTTGTCCATTAAATTGTCCTTCTTGTCAAAAACCTATAAAAAGTGTTGTAAAAACATTTTAGAAGCGCCCACAGAGTACGGGTGTACACAAAAAAGGTATTCTAAAGATAAATTTAGAAAACGTAATAAGAATAAATATTCTTATAAAAAGAAAAATAAACGGTTTAAACCCGGAAGATACTTTAAACCCCGTCAGAAGAATACTAACAAACAGCATGAAAATGCTAATAAAAAGAAATTTTGCCCTAAAGGTAAAAAGAATTGTAGATGTTGGATCTGCAATATTGAGGGACATTATGCAAATGCATGCCCCAATAAACAACAATACCCTCATAAGGTAAAATTTATTGAAGAAATTGTTGAAATAGGATTTGAACATTTAGAAGATATATATGAAACTTCGGAAGAAGTTTATATCTTTGAAGAAAAATCTGAGTATTCATCAAATCAATACGATACAGAGAATTCAGAATAATTTAAGCATTCAGGAAGAATCCTGGAATGATGATGAAACAGTAATGTCTGGAAACATTACTAATCCAAATTCTATTTATATCAAAGGACAATTAAAATTCTCTAGATATAAACATATTAATATACATTGTTACATAGACACAGGTGCAAGCCTATGTGTTGCAAATAGGTTCGTTATCCTAGACGAACATTGGGAAAATGCTCCCAATAAAATCAGTGTTACAATTGCAAACGGAGAAAAAGTACAGATTTTCAAGGTTTGTAAAAATCTTAACATTAGGATTGCAGGAGAGATATTTCATATCCCTACCATTTACCAACAAGAAACATGTATTGACCTAATCTTGGGAAATAACTTCTGTCAATTGTATGAACCCTTCACACCCTTCACAGATAGAGTTATTCTAACACTCGATAATCATCCAGTGATTATTGGAAAAATTAGAAAAGCAATGAAAATTGCGCAAAAAGGTTTTTTAGAATCTATGAAAAAGAATTCAAAGATTCCAAAACCCGCGTCTATCAATATCAGTCCTGATAAAATCACCTTTTTTGAAAGGGGGGAGGATAACGAGATAGAACAATTAGAACACGTATCATAACAAGAATTTAATCAAGAAAACGAAAAATTATTGAGAATTAAAACCTTCTTAGAGAAAGTTTGTGGTGAAAATCCTATTGACCCTAAGAAGTCTAAAAAATGGATGACAGCGACCAAAAACTCATAGATCCAAAGACCATAGTCAAGGTTAAACCCATGATTTATAGTCCAATGGATATAGAAGAATTTGGCAAACAAATTCAAGAATTATTAGACTTGAAAATAATTAAGCCTAGTAAATCACCTCATATGTCTACAGCATTTCTAGTAGAAAATGAAGCTGAGAGAAGGAGAGGAAAAAAGAGGATGGTTGTCAACTATAAATCCATTAATACGGAAACTATAGGTGATAGTCAGAACCTCCAAAATAAGGATGAACTCTTAACTCTTATTAGAGGTAAGCAAATCTTTAGTAGTTTCGATTGCAAATCAGGTTTCTGGCAAGTTTTGTTAGATGATGAATCGCAATTATTAACTGCATTCACATGTCCACAAGGACATTATCAATGGAATGTTTTACCTTTCGGGTTAAAACAAGCACCATCCATATTTCAAAGACATATGCAAAATACATTCAGATCTTTTGAAAAATTCTTATGTGTTTACATAGATGATATACTCGTCTTTATTAACACAGAAAAAGAGCACTATTTGCACATCGCAATGGTACTTAAAAAATGTGAAGAATTTGGAATAATTCTTTCTTTAAAAAAGACACAGCTCATTAAAACAAAGATTAATTTTCTTGGATTAGAAATTGATCAAGGTCAACATCGACCACAAAATCATATCCTAGAGCATATTCATAAGTTTCCACATAAGATTGAAAATAAGAAACAATTACAGAGATTTTTAGGAATTTTAACTTACGCAGAAAGTTATATCCCTAAACTTGCTGAAATTAGAAAACCGTTACATGTTAAACTAAGAGACAATGTTCTTTGGGATTGGACAGAGGTTGATACAACCTATGTAAAAAAAGGTTAAAAAGAATTTAACCAGCTTTCCAAAGCTATATCATCCTCTACCAGATGATAAACTGATCATTGAAACCGATGCGTCAGATGAATATTGAGGAGGATTCCTCAAAGCAAAAAACTCTGAACAAGAGTTAATTTGTAGATACACTTCTGGAAGCTTTAAAAACACTGAAAGAAATTATCATAGTAATGAAAAGGAATACTTAGCAGTAATCCGAGTCATTAAAAAGTTTAGTGCTTATCACTTACTCCTGTTAAGTTTTTAATTAGAACAGACAACAAAAACTTTACCTACTTTTTAAATACCAAATTAAAAGGAGATAATAAACAAGGTAGACTTGTAAGATGGAAAATATGGCTATCACGATATTGTTTTGATATAGAACATATATCAGGTAACAAAAATATATTTGCTGATTTCTTAACTCGTGAATTTTCAGGTTAAAATAATAAGGATCTCCGTCAGGAGATTAAAATGGGTAAAACCCAGGGACTAATTGTCCTTACAGGACTTCCAATTATGGAAGAATTGCAGAAGCTAAAACTGCAAGAAAAAACGATAGATTTAGAACTATCTAAGATATCGTATTAGTTTACTTGAACGGGCATCAAGTGAACAACAAAAGGATTTTAGCAGTCCTTGCACTAGCAATAGTAGCGAACTGTAGACTATTCCGATGCAAACGGAAATCGGTAAAGAATCATCAAATCCGTTGATTCCTAGAATCTTGGAAAAAGATGTGAAAGATGTACAAACATCTAAATTGGTTAAACCTACAGATTTAATCTCTGGTTTTAGACCAAATACACGGGACATTTTAGGTCTTGGGAAAACTGAAAATCAACCTTCTGTACAAACTGAGGAGGCAATTCCAATGCCGACCTTCAGTAATAAATTTTATGTTGTTTATAGTGGTCCTCATGCAGGTATATACATAACATGGGAAGTTATAGAAAATGCGACAAAAGGAATTTCTGGCGCAAAGCATAAGAGTTCCAACTCGCTCCTAGCAGCAAAGGTTTCTGGTGATATTTATGCTAAGGCACATAATACACCTCCGCCAAAATTAATGTCTAATGCGGATTTCCTAAAGGTTACAACTTTCAAGGAGATCTTAAAAAGGAAACCTAGTAATTTAGCTTCATTAGGGAGAATTTTAGTCCCTGCCGAAACTGAAAAAACTATTGTTATTGATCTTGATTTTGAAGGACTATCTTTCTACTTTCAAAAGGCAAGAGCAGTAGGAGAAGAATATTTTGTTGAAGAAAAGTTCTTCACTACAGACAGCGAGCAAATTAGTTTGTTCAATTTTTTTGATGGTGCCGATCCAGTAAAGGTATATGAAGCGTTTTCTTACGGCTTGTTAGGATGATTTATCCTAGCAAAAATCTTTTGGAAATTACCAAATTCCTAGAAGAAATTAAAAAGGCAACCAAAAATTACAGAACCAATGTTGTCAAGGAAGCAGATCGAGCTATATTTCTAAAAATACATTGCAGCCTGCCAGCATGGAATGATGGAATGACCCAATCATCATATCATTTCATAGAAATCGGAATCTCCAGGGAAGAAACCAGCTATCGGCCCTCAAAGGTCATGGAAACCTTCTCTCACTATGATATTGAACACATCAATGTCATTAGATTCAAAATCATTATTGATAAAATTCTTAAAATCCACGATGATTCAATCATAAAAGTATATTATCAAAACTCCAATATTTTGAAGATTTCAAAAGCTTACAAGAAATTACAAGAAGAAGATGCAGCAAAAGTTCTTCAATTCGAAAAGTTATTTAAAACTGGACGGATAATGAATTGGCATCAAGACAAAACGTGTCAAATGCTTCGTCAAACCTTTGATAAAGCCAAAGTGGAATACAGTTGCAAAAAATGCTCTAATTCCCAGAAATGAAAAGACAAAATCTCCCTTGAAATTGACGATAAAGACCTCGCAAGTGGATCATCGTCAACATATACGGATGAAGTCTAAAACGTCGGGCATGACGAAAAATGAGAATACTTTATTCTCAGTGGAATAAAAAGCTGCCGGCCATTGGCAGAAAAAGACGAAGGATAAAGATAATGCATCCTCGACATCACCAGACAAGCTTTAATAATTAAAGCTAATGGAATGTAAAACGTCAGCAATGACGAATCGTAAAACGAATATTCGATAGAATTTTTCGGGATCCTTCCTTCATTCGCCTATAAAATAAGGAAGTTGTTTCATTTGTAAGATATCAGGTTTTCAACTTAGCATTTTCACAACCCCTTCCCTTAGCTTATGTTTTCTATCTCAAGTAGAGCCCAAAACAATAGATGATGCAATCCAAGATGCTGATTGGATTACATCCATGCAAGAAGAACTAAATGAATTTGTAAGAAATGAAGCCTGGGAACTTGTTGACAAGCCACACATGGCCAACATCATTGGAACAAAATGGGTATTCAGAAATAAGATGGATGAACAAGGAACAGTTGTCAAAAATAAAGCAAGGCTAGTTGCAAAAGGCTACTCTCAAGTATAAGAAATAGATTATGATGAGACATTTGCACCAGTAGCAAGATTGGAAGCAATTAGACTCTTTCTAGCTTTTGCAGCACACAAAGACTTCAAAGTCTACCAAATGTATGTGAAGAGTGAATTTCTAAATGGACTTCTAGAAGAAGAAGTATATGTGGAACAACCTCCTGGTTTTCAACTCCAAGGAAAAGAAGATAAGGTATACAAGCTCAAGAAGGCTATTTATGGACTCAAACAAGCACCCAGAGCTTGGTATGAAACTTTATCACAATTCATGTTCAATAATGGATTCAACAAAGGAACTATTGATAAGACTCTTTTCAAGCTAGAAGAAGGAACAAGTACATTGCTAGTACAAATCTACGTTGATGACATTATCTTTAGATCAGAAGATGAAAAGTTGTGTGAGAAATTCGCAAATCTAATGAAGAGCAAATTTCTGATGAGCGTGATGGGAGAATTAAATTACTTTCTTGGTCTACAAGTAAAGCAAATGAAAGATGGAATTTCCATTAACCAAGCCAAGTACACAAAAGACTTGATTCACAAGTATGGTATGGATACAAGTGGCACATCAGATACACCAATGTGTGCAAGAGTTATTCTTGGAAAAGATGAAGCTGGAAAAGATGTTGATCAGAAAATGTATAGAGGAATCATTGGATCCCTACTTTACCTAACAGCAAGTAGACCTGATATAGCCTTTGCAGTAGGAGTGTGTGTAAGATTTCAAGCTCAACCTAAAGAATCACACCTATTAGCAGCCAAAAGAATAATCAAATACCTAAAGAACACCATCAATGTTGGAATTTGGTATCTAAAAGATGGAGGATTCAAGTTGATATCATATTCAGAATCTGACTATGCTGGATGCAAAATAGATAGAAAAAGCACCTCTGGAACTTGTCAAATTCTAGGCAGCAGACTAGTTTCATGGTTTAGCAAAAAGCAAAACTCCATATCTACATCAACAGCTGAAGAAAAATATATAGCAGCAGGCAGTTGTTGTGCACAAGTACTGTGGATTAGACAACAGCTATGGGATTATGGGATGCAGGAGAAGACAATCCCAATCATGTGTGACAACACAAGTTCCATATCTATTACTGAAAACCTAGTGTTGCACTCAAAAACAAAGCATATTGATGTGAGACACCATTTTATCAGAGATCATGTTGAAAAAAGGGATGTTATTCTAAGATACATACCCACTGAAGATCAATTGGCTAACATCTTCACAAAACCACTCAGTCATGAAAGATTTAGCATGTTGATAACTGAGTTGGAATGATTGAAATTGACTAAGTACTTGAAAGCAGCTAACTGGAGTAATCAGCTAAGTGACTTCACCAACTGATTAAACCTTTACCATTACAGGAGATGTAGCAGGTAAGCCACTGGTACTCAGCGAAGTCAACTGCACTGATTGTTAGGAACAGTTATATATGGCAGCTTAGTGAAGAAGTCACTACACCGGCTAAGCGACCATCCAAGTCGCTCCACCGAAATACGAATTAAAGTCACCAGCAAACTAAAGTGTGAACTAAATCAGCTTAATACACGTGGCAAATCAAGAAGTTATGGAAGATTATATTGTGAAAGACTACACACGCGGAGATCATTTTCAATCGTGGAGGTAACAATATTATTCTTCTAATTACAACCGCCTCGATTCCCGGGATTTATCATTACTTGCCTCAATCCACTCCCCAACTTCACTCGAATATCGGGATTTATATACACAAAATCATGCCATTACATCACAAAATCCTTACATATTCATCCATGTTCACACTACACAAATCACCCTATATAAACCACACTTAGAGATTTCTCAAAATTCTTTACGCTCCTTTGCAAACCAAAAACCCTATTTTCTCACTACAAAATCAAAGCTTTCTCTCAAATCTGAAACAATGGCTTCATCCTCTACAATCTCTGCCACATAACAATTTTATGATAAATCGATCATCACTGGATTGTTTTTTAAGCCTGAACCCTATCTATCTTTCTACGATAATGACACACAAGCTCAACGCTTAGTTGATTGTTGTTCAAATCTGGGGTTAATAACCTTCCTAAACCCCCCTAATAACTGGGATATGCTATGAGAACCTGATTGCATTTTGGAAAAATGAAAAGTTCGTGCCCAGCACCAAGAAAACTAATCTCGGCTGTATAAAAAGTTCAATATTTGGAAAAGAAGTGGTCATCACACCTGGTCTTCTCAACAGATTCTTACATCTACCCATGATTGGCCCGGAAAATGTGAAGTGCATGCGGGTTTAACATCAACATCTTACAATGAGAGATAGCCAAAAGCCCCAAAAAGTACAGAAAAACCTACAACCTACCCAGATCAGTACTCAAACTTCCATTTGCTGAATTTGCACCAGTTATAACCAAAAACATTGAAGGCAGAAAAGGATCAATGGATAATTTAACCGAAGTACGGGTCAAGTTAATGGCGATTATCTATCAAGGAATTTCATTTAACTGGGAATTGTTTGTATTCAACAGGCTAAAAGATCAAATCCATAAGGAAATTGATCTGACACATACGGCTCCAAACAAGGGTTTGACCAAGAAAGGTGACTTCTGGGAAAAGAAATCATATGGGTTCCCTCTCCAACACATGTTCGACTCATTAAAGTGAAACCCACAAATCTGCAGCCTCCACATAAGTCCAATGTAATGTTTACCTACATCAAGGCATCTCTGAAACCCAAACCCACTGTCGGGAGAAAAAGAAAAGCACCCGAAGGCAGTAGATCAGGCATGGGAAGATGAACCAGCTCGCAAAAGGCATAAGAGGACACCCCAGTGGTCAGTGCCAGCAATCCGGACAACCCAGTGGTGATTAGTGATGATACCACAACAAATGAGGAAGGGAAGCAAGAGGACGTCACCTATCTGGAAGAAGGTGAGGAAGGATATGTGCTTACTCCTTCTGAAGAAGAGGAGATGGATGACGAAGAAGAGACATCTGAGAATGAAAAAGCAGAGACAAAGAAAGCACAGACAGACGGTGGTCATCTTGAAGATGATCAAGAAAAGATGGAGACTTCTGATGATGATCTGACAATCCAGGAAATGATTCTCAGAAGCATCAGCAAAGTTGGTAAACAGCCGAGTGAGCCAGCTGATACAACTCACTCAGCTGAACCTGTCAACACCCACAGCATTGATCAAGGAGGAACAACAGCAGAGAAAGTCACATCTCCAGCAGATGGAGAAGCAAGCACCCACCAGCAATCTCTCAATGACCCTGAGATCAATGAAAATGAAAAAGACATAGAGGAAGAAATAGAATGTGAGAAAGCAGAGAAAGAGGAAGAGAATGAAGAAGCCACCATAGAAAATGAGGATAAGGCAGTGGTAACAGAAGAAGTTGATCTAGAAAGACTTTTTAATCTGGATATCCAACCTTTGATTGTGGAAATGGAGAAGCAGTATCACAGCAGGCAAAACCTGAAAGCTGCTTTAAGGAGTGATGCAACCTCCTTCAATCACAAGCTTGAAGCCCTCATCAGTCACATCAAGATTCAAGATGAGGTCATGGAGAAACAGGGCCACTTGCTCTGCAACTTACAACACCTCATCCCCAACCATGTCCAGACAAATTTTGAGTTTCATGCTGACAAGATTGATAACAGTCTCAAACCATTGGTGGACACTCTAAATGCCCACACTCACCAACTTCAAAATCTGGATGAGGTTACGGAATTCTCTAGCCAGCAACTTGAAACCTTAATAAATGTCACGGAGGCCAACAATAAAATTCTGGAGACAAGGTATGGTGCTCTCCCTAAACCTGAAGAAACAACTGCAAATCTTGAAGCACATTTTGGTGCTGCCAAAAAGGGGGAAGGAAGCTCAATGCCTGAGAGCTCCAGTGGAAAGAAGTCGAGCCCAACTGGCAAGGGCAAGGGCATCAAAGGCAAAGGCATCAGGTTTGAAGAAAAGAAACTGTAGCAGTGCTTTTTTTTCTATATTTTCAGTTACTGATAAAAATGCCTTTGAAAAGGTATGATGCAACACCTTATTGCCCTTAAATGGATGAATAAAATTATTGATTTTTATTCCAGTGTTTATTATGAAAAATTTTGGTATACTTATGTTCAAGCTTATGAGGGTTTTGGCATCATCAAAAAGGGGGAAATTGTTAGGAACATTTTATTTTGTTTTGATGATGGCCATACTAGCTACTATAGCAAGCCTGAAAATAAGTTAGAATTCTCTATATAAGTCTTTACTTAGAGTCTGACATGTTGTATAAGTTGAGTCAGACAAGTATTGTACTAGTTGGTTGGACGGCAAAGTGAAATCAAATTTTCGGCAAAGTAAAAGCGGCCAAGTAGCAGGAGAGAAGCATGAAGACATAATGGTCTGACTTATAACCAAGGAAGTCTGTGATGACCTTGGATAAGTCTAAGTTACATTCCAAGTGATGAAACTTAATGTTTAAATATGGTGTACACTGATCTCACATAAAACAAGGATCAGTGAAGTACAGAGATTCTCCTAAACTGAAATTAATGAAGGAAACAATATTTCGGCAAAGTGAACTGACTTTTGCTGAGTAATGACAAAGCGGTGAAGGAAGACCTATGCGGAAAAGTCAGAGAGACCACTCAACCGTTCAAGGAACGCCCAAGTAAACTTTACTTAATCAGATTTTGAAATATGAGGAAGATTCGAGGATCAAGCATTAAATGCACAATCAATTGAGGATCAATCAAGGACGGATTTTCTGATAAACGTTTGAAGAAAAATCCGATCACTAAAATCAATGAGGATTTAATTAATGGGGAATCAAGGATTATTCCCCTCATTAATATAACCAACAGACGGAAATTCAAATCAAGGTTCATCAAAACTATAAATAGAAGGCATTGACAGACAAGAAAACACACACAAGAGAACGATCAAATCTGAGAACTTACAAGCAGAAACTCTGTCATATTGAAAAGCCTTCATCTGTGCTTAAAAAGGAATATCTAGTGATCAACTCAAAACTACAATTTCAACATCAAGCATTGAGTCTGATCAACAAGTTTTATGAATCCAATTCACTCCAATCAAGCAACTGAATCAGAGCCATCTGAGAAGGAGTTGTGTTTGTGATAGCTACTAAAGTATTTGTTCTCAAGGAGCAATGAAAGAGACTGAGTCACTGAAGCTGTTGCAGTCAGGGAGTGATAGTCTTGAGGATTGTGAAGCTTGTATAGTCATGGACAATTAGGCTATTGTATCTGTGAAAACAATAGTGAATTCCTCCAATCATCACAGGAGAAGAGCGGATTAAGGGATTACACCACCCTAAACCACTATAAGCCTTGTGTCTATTTACTTTCAGCAATTTACTCTACAGCACTTTATTTCATTGCATACTACATATCAGTGATTGCATAAACTACTTTGAAACAACATATTCATAAGGGACTTATCCGCTGCCCAAAATCTTTTAAATACAAGAAAATTTTTTGAAACTCCATTATAGTCATTCACCCCCCTCCCCCCTCTGACTATAGTTTTACCCTTCTCTGGGACCAACAGAGAATAACACTTGTAGCCCTTTCTGTCTTTGGAATAACCTAAGCAAATACACTTATGAGCTTTGGGATCAAGTTTGCTTCTGTGTTGGGCATGAATATAGACAAACACAGTGCATCCAAAGATTTTTAAAGGCAATTCAGCAATGAGATGAGGACAGGGATGAGTTGTCAGTAGGGTTTGGATGGGAGTCTTGAAACCTAACACTCTGCTGGGTAACCTGTTGATCAGATATGTGGCTGTTAATATATATTCACCCCACATGTATTTTGGCACATGTGTGGTGAGCATGACTACTCTATATAGCCATCTCCAGTAAGTGCTTGTTCTTCCTCTCCGCAACCACATTCTACTGAGGTGTCTCTACACAGCTACTGATGTGAACTGTTCCCTTATCATTCAGGAATGTGCTAAGGTTGGACTCATAATATTCCAGGGCATTATCTGTTTTTAAGATTTTAATCTTAGTGTCAAATTGAGTGGATAACATGTTATAGAACTCTTGGAGGATGGTTCCAACTTTGGATTTATCTTTCATCAAAAATAGCCATGTGATCCTAGTGTGGTCATCTATGAAGGTGACAAACCACCTCTTTCCTGTTATACTTTTAACTCTTGAAGGTCCCCATACATCAATATGAATCAAAGTGAAAGGTGTGGAGGGTAAGATATTTTAGTATACACAGATTTAGTAAGTTTGGCAAACTGACAAATATCACATTGAAGGTCACTCAGGTTACATCCTTTAAACAATTCAGGAAATAAAGACTTTAAATAACCAAAACTTGCATGACCTAGTCTATAATTTCATAACATGATATTTTCTAAGCTTTGGTTGTAGGCTGCTGAGGCAGTTTCAGTCTTTAATCTTCTGTCTTCAGCAGGGTTGACCACAAACGATCCTGAGCAGGATTTAGCTCTCCCAATCACTTCCTGTGAAGAAAGATCTTGGAATATACACTTATTGTTATTAAACAAGACTGTCCAATTTAGGTCTTTAGTGAGTCTACTGACAGATATAAGGTTACAGTCTAATTTTGGAACAAACAGGGCATCATGTAGGTAGATCTTATCAGTAAGTTTAACATTTCCAAAACCTTGTGCACAGGAAATAGATCCATCAGCAATCTTAATATTGTGGGTCTGATGACAGAGCTTAAAGTGAGATATAAGACTCTTGTTACCGGTCATATGGGAGGAAGCCCCAGAATCAACAATCCAAGTATCACTACTGTGAGGTGAGTGGAATATACCTATTTTAGAATGAGTAGCTGTGTCAGTGATAGAACTACCTTCCTTTTGTTGAGCAAGGAGGTCTTTGAAGGCAGCAAACTGAGCATCCAAAGTAGTGTCTTTGTTACCTTCTTCACTGACATGTCTGCCCTGACTCTCCTGGTTGGTTTGGAGGGTTTTGAGGAGTTAGGCATACCATGTAGTTTCCAGCAAGTTTCCTTGGTGTGATTAGTGCGTTTGCAGTGGTCACATAATAATATTCATGTCGTCTCAGTAGTCCTTGTGTAGGTCTTAATGGCCTCAGTAGGCTTCCTGACCACCATCAGTGCTTAGCTCTCAGTAGAGTGATCAGCAGGGTTGCTTTGCAGCATCACTTTTCTCCTACTTTCCTCATGTTTGACTTTAGTAAACACAGATTTGAGGTTGGGGAGAGGTTTAGTAGCAAGGACTCTACCTCTGACAACATCAAGAGATGGGTTCAGTCCAGTAAGGAACTTGAATACCCTCTTCTTCTCAATGATATCCTTGTATAAAGTAGCATCCCCTACATTCTTCCATGGGTGAGTTTCTAACATATCTAGGTGTTTCCATGCCTTAGATAGTTGGTTGAAGTACTGAGTTACAGATAGATCACCTTGCCTACAATTTTGGATTTTGGCTTCAAGATCATAGACCTTAGATGTATTGTCCTATTTGGAGTAAAGGTCTCTGGCATTATCCCAGATTTCCTTAGCAGTGTCATACATCATAAAGTTCTCACTGATCACTTTTATCATTGACCTCGTGAGGATGGTCATGACTTGGTTATTTTTTGTATCCCATGCTTCAAACTTGGGGTCAGTTTCAGCAGGGCCAGATTTGGAGCCAGACAAGTATCCCATCTTGCTCTGGCCTAAATTGTTCATTTTTATAGATCTTGACCACAATAGGCAGTTGTTGCCATCAAGTCTGTGATTTTTAAAAGAAGAGTTTTCAGTGACCCCAGCCTGCTGAGGCTGCTGGGGCTCTACTGAGGGTGAAGAGGCTTCAGATATTGAAGACATTCTTGAGACGATAGGAGATTTTGCAGCGGATTAAAGGAGATTATAGCTCTGCTACCATGAAGAGAGTTTGAGAAAGCAATAATACTTGAGTAAACTCAACTTGTTTATTCATGATAAAAGAATGAGTATTAATAGATACAAGCTTGAATGTGAGAGGTCCTAGTAGAGTATTAATTGCTATGGGCGGCTAGATACTCCTATGGGCGGCTATTACATAATAGGACAAAAAAGAGTTACTTTATGACATATTAATTGTTTATATAATACAATTAATATGTCAGGTTACAAATAATGGCATACAAGTAAAATGTTACACGAAATAATATGGTAATATTACCACATCTTCAATATGGCAGATCTATTCATATTCATGTGTTTTAGTTAATCTGCATGTTTAATGACCCCATGATTTACTTAGATTAATCGTAATTGTGCCATGTAGATCCAGAATTAAGAAAAGCCTCTCCCGGTAAACTGGCGTTCTATACCGGTTTACCGAGGCAAATTTTAGGAAACTTAATCTAGAGGATTCGCGTCAGCTACGTTGATCGACAGAATTAATTAAAACGAGTAATAGGTCTGACCTATCTAGTATTCGTAATTCATAAATTAACATGAAATACTGATAGAGAAGTGTTAGTTAGGACATTGTCTTGATGGACCCTAGGAACGTGCTGATCAGTGTCGACAGCTTCCTAGGCGGGTTAGCAGTATGAGTTAGTGCTCGATATCGGCAATTCTACTTCTTCATGCGTATGGGCTATTATGGACCAATTAAGGAGCGTAGCTTGCGTATAGATTAGCTACTACCACTGTTGGAGTAGATAGGGTTAGGAGTTGCACCCGTAGCTTAAAACTAAATCAAAAGCTCGCTCGAACAATTTAGGGAAATTATGTGGGGAAGTAAACGTAAAGATTAACTAATCCAAGTTAGTAGGTCGGTGGGAAGAGGGGGAGGAATACCACGTTTCTTTTCTGTTTATTGTTGGTCAATGACCTCCTATATGTGTCTTCTTAATTAGGTTAGAATCATTTATACTTAGAGTTGCATCGTCTCTGTGGGATCGACCTTGATTCGCCCTTACTACACTACGATGGACCTAGTATTCTTCCTAGTAATATCGACGTTAGTGACTTACAGGCGATCAAGATTTCAAGTGCCGTTGTTGGGGACAATGGCCAATTTTAAGGATAAACGTTTTAATTCTGATTAAGAAGTTGTTTTCTTTTAAATTTATTTTCTTATAAGTCTTGAGTAATCCTAGATCAAAGCCTGCACTGTCTAAATGCCAGAATAAGAAATTCTAGGCCCGGTTTACCCCTTGTTTACCGAGGTCCAGAAAATTGAATTTTGCAGCCTTCGTTATTCTGTGTTCATCCCAGTTGATTTTAGTTAGTAGGTGATGTATGATAAAAATATAACTATATTATATGACTTTTTATATCATATTTACGATAATATCACATAAATTCTATAAAAATATAACTAAAAACCTATAAAAACATAAATCGATATAAATAGATATTATCGTTATAAAACTTATGATTTTGTGGTCAGATTTACTGTGGCTCGTGTTTTTGGTACATTTTGAAGTACATCTGATGAAAAAGCGAGAATCGAGATCGAAACAGTGGAAAACCGAAGCCAGATATTTTCCAAAGTTCGGCACGCACCGGAAGTGACCGCCACGCGCCGGAATCTCTCTGCCATCGGCACATGGGGCTGACACAAGAGAATATCCAGCATGCACGTGCACGCGCCGATCTTGACCCGTCACGCTATTTGGCCTCTGCCTCGACCTATAAATTCACTCATTTGCAGGTTTGTTTGAAGTGTACCAATATATATATATATATATATATATATATATATATATATATATATATATATATATATATCACTTCTATATATATATATATATATATATATATATATATATATATATATATATATATCACTTCTATATATATATATATATATATATATATATATATATATATATATATATATATATATAGAAGTGATATATATATATATATATATATATATATATATATATATATATATATATATATATATATATCTATATATATATATTATCTTAATCTAGTTTCTAGTTATGTAAATACAGTAAAAGGCATTACACTTGAAATAATAATGTAGTATAAGTCTCGTGTAATACTTAGAAGGATTATCAAGGCTCGTTGTTGCTAAAGGAGTTGTTATTTCCGGAGAATACGGCTCTGGCCTTACAATTGTAATCTGGTAACTTTTAATGTATTTATGTTTGTTTATTTATATTAGTATCTATATATTAGTTATAATGATATTAGGCTAACTCTATATCTAGCCAAGATATGAAATTGAATTAGTTTTATCTTTTTAGGAAATAGATGATGACTATGTTAAAATTGAATTAAAATCGATTATAATGAATCTCTTTCTATTTGCGCTTAATGAAAAGTTAAAATTGAATTAGCTACTCGATTAACAAGAATCGTAACCCAATGATGAACTGACCAGAGAAGTTAGGATACGTGGTCACGAATAGAAAGACCGGAGGGTAAAAATGGCTGCTTGACAAACGGAATCCTATTTCCTACCCGGGGGCAGATTTGTCTTAGAAAAACAAATCTTATTGAAAATTGGACTCAACATATTATCACGTTAAAATCACATGTTTAATTGAGCAATACTCAAAATACCGACCGTATGACAAAACGGAGTTCCCGAGCTTGAGGATGACATTGGACAGAGGATTTTTTTACATATGACAATTTCATACGCTCGTGTGGGGAGGAGTTGTCTAGCTTAGGAGTACACCGGTTTATATATAATTGATTAACCTTAAAATAAGGAAAGATAGAGCACATCTATTTCTACTAAAAAGAGATACTGATTCAGTGACATATTCCTGGCTAGTTTTTAATAATATTACTAGTATTTATACCCTATATATTGTATTGGTACCTATATATATTTTTGTATCTATATGTATCTGTTTTAGTTGTATGCATTTATTTACTGTTTTAAGGATACTAAAAAGGAAAAAGAAAAACTGCGACTTAGATTGAGTTAATAACAGCTTCTTGGTGTTTAACCACACTCTGAATTACCGCACGTTTCCCTGAGGAATCGACACCTGACTCACCATATTACGCTACAATTTGACCCGGTACACTGCCGGTTAAGGATTACATTAGTCATAGTAAAGTGCACGTCAGCTTTCTGGCGCCGTTTTTCTTTGTGACTATGGTTACTACTTGTATTAGCTCAAAATTCTCGAGGATAAGTCAACACTCTTCTTATCACATTTCTTTCTTATTTTTCGTTGATACCAATTTTTATTTCTATCAATTTCGAGTTCTTTTCTCTTTTCGATAGTTGATGACTAGAAGCGGTAAGGCCCCACTCACTCCTTATAAGCCTAACATAAATACTTACGAAAAGCAGCTAAGAGTAGAGAGTAAATGAGGTCATACTAGTCAGGGAAATCCTGACAAATCATCTTCAAATCGAAATACGAGAATGGCCGAAACTAGTGATGAAACACCTGAACAAGGGATTGTTCATGCCCAAGGACATGGACAAAACCTTAATCAGAATCTGCCAATAACAAATAACCAGAATCCTAATAATAGAAATAATCAAAATAGGAACCAAAATAATCGTAATAATCCAAACCCGAGACCTATCTGTGATCAAACCGTAAGGAGAAATCAGACTAATAATCCTATTCTTTTACCTAATGAAGGAGCACATAATTTCGAAATAAAATCTCATCTTTTTGGCCTAATTGACACAACAGCCCAATTTCAAGGAGAAGATGATGAAGATCCGCATCATCATCTCTATCTTTTCGAAGAATTGTGTAATACAGCCAAAAGTCAAGGTGCTCATCGTGAGTTAACGAGGATGTCTATGTTTCCTTTTTCTTTAAAAGGAAGAGCACGAGATTGGTTTATGTCACTCCCACATCATTCGTTGACTAGTTGGGAGGAGATTCAAACCGAGTTCTTAAGCGATATTTTACTCTGGTAGAAATTTGGAATTAAAAGTCGAGATTGCTAACTTCAGACAAGGATCTGAAGAAACGCTCGGGAATGCTTGGGAAAGATTAAGAAGCTATTAAGAGCTTGCCCCGATCATGGTTATTCCTTAGATATGCAAATCCAACTTTTCTGTCGTAAACTAAGGAAAGACTCATGTGCAGATGTAGATCATGCATGTGGTGGCTTTTTAATGATGAGTGAAGCCCAAGCAGTTTACGATGCTATAGAAAAGATTTCCAAAAATAATAGAATGTGGGAAACCGGTTCTAGCACCAGAAAAGTAGCTTTTGCAGGAGAATGTACATCCAATACAGAAGTTCTATCACACTTGGAGAATTTGAGTAGGAAATTTGATGGCCTACAATCTAACAAAAATCTAAGTTCGGAAAATAGTATACCCACTGAATACTCAAATCAGGATAATATGCCATTAGGAGTTGAAGAACCAACAGGATATTCAAAAGAGGAGGTAAGTTTTCTTCAGCAGCATAGGAATTTGAACAATGCATATTCAAACTCGTTTAATGCTATTAGGAGAGACCACCCAACTTTCCAATGGTCTGAAAACCCTAGTAAGCAAGGACAACCGCCATGTCCAGTTCCATATAGGAATTAGTCTAATAATCAAGTTTATCGAGGAGATACTTCTAATCGAGAATTTACAATCATTACCCGAGATCCTATCCTCAACACACCACTCGAGTATACCGGTCACCCAAAGTTCAAATCAACTGAAGGAATTGATAAATGGGAGAAACTAATGGAAAATATGATGGGTGTAGTATCTACTCAAGCTCAAAATATGGAAACAATGATAACTTCATGAAGTGCAGTCCACTAAGGATATGAGATGCGTTGAAAACATCCATGAGTGGACATGATACCGAATGAGAACTATAGAAGCATCAATTCAAAATATGGAAGATCACTTGAGTAGAGAAGGAGAACATAAAAGCAGTAGACCTCAGGGAGGATTACCAAGTAATCTTGAAAGAAACCGAGAGAGGTGAGCGATGTTCTTACGAGTAAGTAGAAAAATGCATGGGAATCTTTGAAGCGAAATTTTGGAAATAATGAAGTAGAAAATGATTTAAATGGTAACTTTATAAAGGAAAGGGCGAACTTGAATTTACTGATGAGGAAGAAGAAATTATTGAAGATTTCTTAAGACGAGAATAGTAACGTTGAACACTGAAAGTAAGAATGAGGAATGGGTTAAAGTCCACAGGATTCTAAAAGATCCAATGGATAAAGACCTAAGAACCTTATTTAAGGAACATGTTAGAAAATATAATACGAAGAAAGAAGGAAGATTTGCCAATAACCGAAAAGGGAAAAATTGATCTTGGGGATGTTTCAAAGAAAAGATCGTATGATAATGAAACATGGCGACCAGTTGATTCTCAAAGATTTAGGAAAAGGAAAGAAAATAACTTGAACCAAAGGTTATAGATTTGGAATCTTTACCTTACCCACAAAAGATCAAATTAAAAAATAAAAGCGATAAAGTATGCTCGTTTCCTTGATACTTTTCGTCATATTCATGTCAATATTCCTGTTATAGAAGCATTAATCAATATCTTGATGCGGAAAAAATTATTTATTATTTTATAACTTTTGACCCCATTTACGACATCATTTAGAGCACTTTTATATCAATTAAAGTCATTAATTCTAAGTTTCATAAAAATATATAAGTCGTGACTATTTTATAAAATATCGTGTTTTATAAGTTTTAATAGTTTTTGTACGGTTTAGTAACGGAATGTAAATGTCAGTTCGTTTGGTATTTTGGTGGTTTATTGCGAATTATAGGTTGACCAAAATCCCGAGTAATGACACGTTTTGAGGCCTAAAAGAAGGTGTTTTAGGGATAAAAGAGTGTGCAACTAACTTGCTTAAGTGGTCAAGTGGTTTCGATGGTTAGTGATCTGGCATTAGCGATTTATATCTTCGACGAACAAATGGCCCTTCAAAACGGTATTTTCTGAAGAAGTGGCCTTAATGAAAGTTGTAGATCTTCAAATAATCTTTCCAACGCATTTTGAATCACATCAATCGGACTTGTACAACTCAAATGATGGTCAAGTGGCTAATCGATTCATATCAGTGAAAATCCCGAAAACGACACGTAATGGGAATGGCCCATCAAAAAGGTGTTTTCTGAAGAAGTTTCCTTCATGAAAGTTGTAGATTTTTCCAAGATCTTTCTAATGACGTTTAAATCATGATTTTTGGAGGTCTACAACTCAAGATATGAATTTTAGAACTTTAATATATAATTATATATATATTATAACCGTTCACATGCTGCAAGTGAGTGTAATCATTGCAATGATTACACAGGATCGATCCAGGCCACCCTCGGGACCGGTCCGGGAAGGATCATTTTCTATCTATAGAAGCTCAGTGACAACAGAGCGGAGGCACCATATATATATACTCTGTGTGTGTGTATATATATATATATATATATATATATATATATATATATATATATATATATATATATATATCTAACTCCCTCGTTTCTTTCTTTTAGTTTTAGTAACTTGGCATTATGCGGGAATAATTTAGTAGTAGTAGTATTGTTGTAATGCTAAAGGAAATTATCGAAAGTTCGATTGTTCTTAAAAATAAGATTTGTAATTTCACGTTTTGTAAGTCTATATATATATATATATATATATATATATATATATATATCTTCATCTTGTATTTTATCGTTGTTCTTTATCTTTTCTTTCATTTTGTTGCTTTCATATATCTACATATATGTATATATATATATATATATATATATATATATATATATATATATATATATATATATATATATATATATATATATATATATATATATATAAGTATAAGTAGTAGTATCAATATATATATATATATATATATATATATATATATATATATATATATATATTTACTTTTAGCATTTACTTACATATTTACTTTACTTACATATATATATATATATATATATATATATATATATATATATATATATATATATATATATATACTTACTTTACACGCATTTTACTTACACATTTTATTTACACTTATAGATATATATATATATATTTACTTTTACATTTTACTTACATTATTTTATTTACGCACTTTTATATATATATATATATATATATATATATATATATATATATATATATATTTACTTTTACGCATTTACTTACATATTTACTTTTACGCACTATATATATATATATATATATATATATATATATATATATATATATATATATAGTATATTTACTTTTATGCACTTATATATATTATTAGCTATATAACTATATATCTATATATATAAATATATATATGTACTTATAAAAAAAAATGAATTAAGCTTTTACTTTCCAAATCGTTAATAT
Organism: Gentiana macrophylla; assembly: GCA_026214975.1. Classification (NCBI taxonomy): domain Eukaryota; kingdom Viridiplantae; phylum Streptophyta; class Magnoliopsida; order Gentianales; family Gentianaceae; genus Gentiana; species Gentiana macrophylla. The sequence goes on along the minus strand of JAOBSW010001072.1, from coordinate 161 downwards.
AATTTCCGTTAATCATTCCGTTATTATACGCCAAAATGAATAGCTAAACGTCGTATAGTCGAATTATGTAAAAGCAGGTGAAAGCATACTGAGAGTTAAGCGGGAGTTGTGTAGTGCGTAATTTGATATTTTAATGATTAAGGCCACGTCCTAAAACTTAA